>JAOTOM010000726.1:0-39861 GCA_034440615.1 Ashinkailepas kermadecensis
TGATAATATTATGCTGGACTGCATCGACTAAACGGTGCAAGCAGCAGCCGCACCGACCCAAATGACACACTAACGTACTGCGAAATCGATCTTACTTGCTGAAGTACCGAGCACCACCATTCAAGTTGGAATTTTGCAGTCCAATTTGAAAAAAACCTGATCAGTAGACCTTGTCATCGGTTCGCCCGTTTCACAAAAACATGACTGGAAGATGTTACTTTGGTGTCCAAAATAACTCTCATATCGCGGATTTCGCGAACATTTTCCAGGCTGATTTTGTTGGTCGTGTATATGATTTGGACAGGTGCCTGTCGGAGAGTCGTTGTGAATGCCTCGCATTTACTGAGATTTAAGGCAAGGCCCCCACAGGACTGGACGAGCTGCTAAGCGATCCAGATCCGGTTGCAGATCCAGATCCAGATCCAGATCCGGTTGCAACAGCGAGCCCTCCGATCGCATGTTATCTTTCGGGACAAAACAAATGTTTACGTCCTCAGCGTACATAAGTCATGGCATCAGTGGTTTGGAACAAATACAAAATGAGATAGAGACAATTGCTCAATATCCCAACCATGCAAATCAATACTTGACACTGTGCAGTGCTTAATTGAGAGCTCAGATGTCCACCATCCTACGAATATGTCCTGCACCAAAACATGCATACCTTGGCCCAATTCGGTACGGGCGACAGTCGGGATCAGAGGTTGGCTTCCATCGGAATAACGCACTCCGGAACGACGTCATCCTCGAAACAAAGAGTAGCTGATGTCGTTTTGACTAATCGGATTGAATGATGCATTAATAATGGCTCCATGTTCGGGGCGAACCGAGTGCTTCAGGCCATATAGCGCCACCCGATGAATCCCGTCCCTGCGTGGAGAAGCTCTCGCCTCTGCTGACCGCATCGATGAGGGGCCGTCGACGGCATCGTAGTCAACGACTTGGAGGTGAATCAAGAAGATCACGACGTGCGTCTGACCCGAGTCAACCGACATACCTGATGTGACACGGAACAGAACAACACGCCCCAGGATCGGGCCACCAGAGACAACCGACACACATAACCTGACACGGAGCAGAACAACACACCCTAGGATTGCCCCCTCCCCCCGGGCTCAGTCGTGACATCGCGCAGAGCCGAGCCAATAGTTCAAACGGCGACGCGACAGCCCATGAGTACTCCACGCGTCCACACCAAGCCAGAACATATGCCCGACACGACTCGACGGCCGAGTGTGAAGCGTGAAGAGAGGCTTGTGCGGCCGTGACCGGCGTCGTTCCCGACGCGAGAGAAAGCGTCCGGCGGCGGCACAGCTGGCGGCTCGCTCGTGACCGCGACCGGGCGTGACAGTGCGACACGGAGTGGCGGCGGCTCACTCTGTTTCCAGCCGGTAGCGAGCAGGTGGGCCGGCCAGCGTAACGGCCGTGTTTGTCGCCAGCACGCGCCCGCCGGCGTCACCGCGGGGGACGGCGTCGACTGCAGGTGGCAGGTGCAGGCACCGAGAGCCAGGCCACACAGCCCGCTGAGGTCCGGGCCGAGAGCCAGGCCTCACAGCCCGCTGAGGTCCGGGCCGAGAGCCAGGCCTCACAGCCCGCTGAGGTCGGGCCGAGAGCCAGGCCACACAGCCCGCTGAGGTCCGGGCCGAGAGCCAGGCCTCACAGCCCGCTGAGGTCCGGGCCGAGAGCCAGGCCACACAGCCCGCTGAGGTCCGGGCCGAGAGCCAGGCCACACAGCCCGCTGAGGTCCGGCGGGCGCTTCAAGACCGGTCTTTGAGACGTATACCGGACGTTCAACCGGTCTTCTGTAATGCCGTTGTGAAATATCGAAACAAATTCAAGGTGCACATTTGAGAAAACCTGATAGGCAAGTACATTCTGAGGTCCAATTTAAATATTCCGTCCAGAAGTCTTGTCTTATGCATTCAACAATCTGAAGATATATGGAGACTTTCACAACTTAGCGCGCTAATTGTTAAGATACAGATCAACAAACATATTGATTAATAGCTGAAGCACATCATCAACACACAATTTCTCAAGCGATACTTATAATTCCAATCAAGACAAGACATGATTCAATCGACCACATACCGAACAGCAGAATATGGCTGGTGCCAGGCTACCACACACCGAACAACAGAACATGGTTGGTGCCAGGTTACCACATGCCGAACAACATAATATGGTTGGTGCCAGGTTACCACATACCGAACAACAGAATATGGTTGGTGCTAGGCTACCACATGCCGAACAACAGAATATGGTTGGTGCCAGGTTACCACATGCCGAACAACAGAATATGGTTGGTGCCAGGTTACCACATGCCGAACAACAGAATATGGTTGGTGCCAGGTTACCACATGCCGAACAACAGAATATGGTTGGTGCCAGGTTACCACATGCCGAACAACAGAATATGGCTGGTGCCAGGTTACCACATGCCGAACAACAGAATATGGTTGGTGCCAGGTTACCACATGCCGAACAACAGAATATGGTTGGTGCCAGGTTACCACATGCCGAACAACAGAATATGGCTGGTGCCAGGTTACCACATGCCGAACAACAGAATATGGTTGGTGCCAGGTTACCACATGCCGAACAACAGAATATGGTTGGTGCCAGGTTACCACATGCCGAACAACAGAATATGGCTGGTGCCAGGTTACCACATGCCGAACAACAGAATATGGTTGGTGCCAGGTTACCACATGCCGAACAACAGAATATGGCTGGTGCCAGGTTACCACATGCCGAACAACAGAATATGGTTGGTGCCAGGTTACCACATGCCGAACAACAGAATATGGTTGGTGCCAGGTTACCACATACCGAACAACAGAATATGGTTGGTGCCAGGTTACCACATGCCGAACAACAGAATATGGCTGGTGCCAGGTTAAGTGTCCAATCCATGGCCGAAGGTCAAAAGATTAGCATCGTAGCGCATGATGATGTTGTAGCAGTGTCAAGGTTTCTAATTTGTGGTCATATAAGCAACCTACATAATTTTCTTCCAAGCTTGTTCACTCAAATTGCAAACAAAAACAAGGTTTTTCTTTGACTTTAATTATTATTGTATTAGTAGGTTTCAATAGTGTGGCCGTGAGCAACCTTTCGTTCCTTCTTATTTGAATAGTATATAGCATGACGCACACCACATCCAACATTTCAAGCTGCAAGCTATGTAGCACAACTAAGATAATGAATCATATATATATATATATATATATATATATATATATATATATATATATATATATATATATATATATATATATATACACATATACATATATACATATATATACATATTTATATATATATATATATATATATATATATATATATATATATATATATATATATATATATAGATGTATACATATATATATACATATTATATATATATATATATATATATATATATATATATATATATATATATATATATATATATATATATATATATATATATAATACATACCCAAGGCTACCCAAGCGTTGTCCTTCCTGAGTGGTTTAAGAATTGATTTGTACCTGGTGTGGGGCCTCGTACGAAGGTTCTACCCAACGTAGCCTCCACTGTAGGATCCAACAACATTTGGGCCAAGTCTGTTCGCACAGGAGCATTGCCCTGCAACCCGGACCGATCCCTCATTCGTGAGCACTCCTTGAAGCGGGACTCTCGTCTTGGCGCCGACAACTTTACCATTACCAACTTTACCATTACCGGGAGGTGGAACAAAATGTTGATCGAATCTGAGAATTCTCGCGTCACTGCATATCTATAGCCCAACCGCAGCTGATACACCATGGGGTCCTCCTACCTTTTCAAACTAGTGACCTGAATTTCTGAGAAATCTGGTCATGGTTAGGCACGGCGGGACAATTGTGCACCTTCGGCACGTGTTTTAGTGCTATGTTTATTGTTTAGTCCAGCGTAGGTAGTGTGCCTTCTTCACGCTATTGCCGTGCCTTTGTTATTCCTGAAGATGTCACCTACGTGTCATGAAACCTTGAATATGTGTCCATAATAATAGACATTATGTACAGGCTTTGCTTACAAAGAATGAAAAGCCCTCAGATTCGGCACGCCCATACAATGATTCCCGCTGTGCTGCAAACTTTTTATAAATGATGTTATTGGAATGGTATTGAAGCTGGGAAAGTGTAATCATGCTTGCTGTAATAACAAAAGGGAAAGTTGCAGGAAAATGTGGATTAAAATACTTCAGTAAAATGTATTACCAACACCAGCTTGGATTATTCGAAGCCATATATATTGGGGTCGGTCACCACTCATCTGAGATCATTCCGCGAATTGCACTTCGTACGCCACCGATGGGCAAGCATTCCCTGTATCTTTACCCAAACTTCGCGTGCGATGTGAATCGGCATTTAAATGAGAATCTTAAAATAAGAAAGTAACTAAAATATATCAATATAATAACCTAAAATAAGAAAGTGCCAGCTGAAGACGAAATAGGTGCAGCAAGCGACAACAAGGTGGAAATTTTACATGGTTTTATGGTAAATTATGGCGAAGCTTGAATACTGAATAATATTACAGTTTGAACTCTGAATCAAGTGGCGCCATGATCAGGGGCGGATCCAAGAATGTTCATAGGGCTCACATGTAGTCGGAGGGGCGCCTTCGATGAAATAATTCGTTGCACGGGGGGGGAGGGGCACTCGAGCACACAGAAGGGAAGCCATTTATTTTCAAAGAGGCAATTTTTCCTCTGAAAGGGGTATCTTTGGCTGAAAAAAAATCCATTGACGGATGTGATACATTCCAGCCTTCATGAATGGGTGCCTTTCCTCGCCAGAGTAAAGCTTGATAGTCTCAATGTTGCTGTTACCTTAGATTAAGTATGGTAAATGAAAGGAATGAACCTACACATGGTAAAACGTGTTGGTAACCATCGTATTGTGGGTTGTGAATACATGCAACACAAATTTTTGCAAAGAATTTGTATTGCATGAATACATGCAATACAAATTCTTCAAAATTAGTTGATCTTCAACTCTAGTTCAAGATTGAACAAGTTTTTCAAGGATTGCGGATTGCCTATGTAGTTTTAGTTGAACCGAAAAAAAACATAATCGTACGATCTTATATACAAACAAAACATGTATTCCAAACTGGTCTTTTCACTGGGCTACAGTGCATTTGTAACGGGCACCAACCGGGCTCGATCGGAGCAGACCAACCGGGCGCGTTCTTGGTCATAGCAGACCAACCGGGCGCGGGCTTCGGCCCAAAAACGTTGTCCTTTGCTACCTCTGGTGCGGACTTTGTCCGCGCTGCAGGCCGCCGGACCGTGCAACGCACGGCGACCTTGACACCGGCGTCGGGGTGACCTTGACACCGGTCCCGCAGTGGGCAGAGGCACACCGCGTCCTGCCGGCTGGCGAGGGCACGGCCTGTTTGTCGCATCAGACGTCTGTCGATCAGCGCGTCCGAGCCGGCACGCCGGCCGACACAGAGCCGGCGGCCCGGCCGACACAGAGCCGGCGGCCCGGCCGACACAGAGCCGCCGGCGCGGCCGACACAGAGCCGGCGGCCCGGCCGACACAGAGCCGCCGGCGCGGCCGACACAGAGCCGGCGGCCCGGCCGACACAGAGCCGGCGGCCCGGCCGACACAGAGCCGCCGGCGCCGCCGACACAGAGCCGGCGCGCCGGCCGACACAGAGCCGCCGGCGCGGCCGACACAGAGCCGCCGGCCCGGCTGACACAGAGCCGGCGCGCCGGCCGACACAGAGCCGGCGCGCCGGCCGACACAGAGCCGCCGGCGCGGCCGACACAGAGCCGCCGGCCCGGCTGACACAGAGCCGGCGCGCCGGCCGACACAGAGCCGGCGCGCCGGCCGACACAGAGCCGCCGGCCCGGCCGACACAGAGCCGCCGGCCCGGCTGACACAGAGCCGGCGCGCCGGCCGTTATGGTCGCGTCGCTCCGGCCGGTCCCCGGTCTATTGAACACGGCCGCGCCGGCCGGGCCACAAAGCAGTCGGCGGACACGGCGTGAAATGTTTTCAAGCTCGGCGGCCTGTGATGCGATTTGTCGGCGACCGGGGACCGTCGAATTGGAACCGCATACCAAACCCGGCCGCGGCGACCGTCCGCCGAAGTTTGCCCGGCGCGCCGACTGTTGAAACGGCCGGCTGTGTGTGGGGAATGAATCGTGTTCGTCCTCATCTGCGCGCCGACTGGGTGCGTGTAGAAAGGAATCGTGTTCGTACTCCTCTGCGCGCGGATTGTTGGGATGGCCGGGCACGTCTTGAGGAGGAATCTTGTTCGCTCTTCCCTGCACGCCGACTGTTGGAATGGTTGGGTGTGTGTAGAGAAGGAATCGTGTTCGTCCTCTGCGCGCCGAATGTTGGGATGGTCGGGCACGTGCAGAGGAGGAATCTTGTTCGTCTTCCCCTGCACGGGATCTGTTGGGATGGTGGGGCAAATGCAGAGGAGGAATCGTGTCTGTCCTCCGTTCCATGTTCATTTGCGTTACGATGCATTCTGTATTATGAGATGAGCAGCCACAGTTATGATCTCCTTTATCGTCTGGTGGTCTTCTGGAGGAACAGATGGACCTAAATTGCAATGTATGATGCTCGTGATGCAGCACTGTTCTGCCCACCAGTGACTTGAGTGTAAATATCGCATATCAACATTTGCTCAGTGCAAATGTTTATTTGCAACAGGTTCCTCCGACACCACATGACACTGCAACGACCGGGTTACATCACACCAGTTTCAAGGTGTAATGTTGATCACCATTTCTGGCTAGGAGCTACCGAGGTTTATGTCCAAGAAAATGCGAGCGAGTTGGAATAATCTCGCTGCTAACGAACTCTGTGCAATCAGACTTTGTCCCGGTCAGTGGTCGTCGTGCTGACGTAGGGCGAGGCGAGACGAGGTCATGCTGTGTCTTCTACGCGTAGGTCACACTGGTATCACACTGGTATCACACTGGTATCACACTGGTATCACACTGGTATCACACTGGTATCACACTGGTATCACATATGGCACGACTCACACTGGTCACACTGGTATCACACCTGGCACGACTCACACTGGTCACACTGGTATCACACCTGGCACGACTCACACTGGTCACACTGGTATCACACATGGCACGACTCACCTGCTCAGTGGTGAGGATAAGGCGTGCTGCCGCAGGTGCAGTGCGCCACAAACCGTCCATCACATGCACATCCCCCGCCCTGGGTTTGGCGCGCGACGGCGGCGCAATCACGGGCGCGGACAGGCTCACCTTCTCCAGGCGTCTTTGGGCGACGAGCTGTACCTGGCGGAATCAGGACAAATTTTCAGTTTCCTCTTTGAGATGAAATTGTTTGCATCCAGTCTAGTTTTTGTATACACATATCGGAGAGCTCATCATATCTTAGCCCACGCCCCTGTAGAGGGAAGGGGGGGGTGATGTAGCCTCCAACCCCCACCCCGCTCCCCCGGAGGTTTGCTTGCGACCGCGAAAAACGAGCGAACGCGCGCCGCAACCTTGTGTACCTCACAGCATCATTGCAACATCGCGTACATGATTTTAAAATGTTGTGTTAAACCACTGAACTAGGACGTCACGGTAGCCTAGTAGCCGTTGTTCTAGCCGAAAGCGCTAATTATCGACAGCTAATCTCATGTACTCCCACCAAATGGCCAATGCTGGAAGTGGGAGGATGATGAGACAACTGAGTCGACGTGCTGCATAGGTCATGCCTTTACGAGTCCATTCGATGTTGTTGACTTAGCTGGACCTCAAATGGCCATTTTCGGCTTCTGAGTCACTCTGGAGTAAACTGGGCGCTGGAGTTTAAGGGAGCGTCCGTTGCTATCCGTATGACAAGACGTTGTGCATACGGGCACTATTTGGCGTGTTTCCGAAAGGAGGTCAACACCCAGACCAACTCCTCTCCTTGACCTATGGGTATCCACTCACGTATCTAATCACATGTCACTGATATTTCATTGCACTGGGGAATTCTATATTGATTATTTCAAGCAAGTGTCGATTACGGTTGCTGCACGGCAAACGGTCCAAAGTGAACTTTCTCCATGTTGTGGAAATTTGACCGTTAAACTGGCATGGAAAGCCCACCAGTGACTTGAGTGTAAATATCGCATATCAATCGTCAGATCTCGTCGTGTGCAACACGCCAGGTTTTAATTCAGGTCGATGGCGCCATCCGCTTGGAAACGCTAGGGGGTTCAACCCCAACAGACACTGGGAAAATGGCAAAATTCCGTGCAGGGAAGAGGGTTAAGACATATAAGCATGTCCAATGACCTTTGTGCAATCACGTCTCAATCTATGAATGTTATGGTCGCTAAAGGACCACGTCGTCGTCGCGTCCGAACAATAAATATAAATAAATCAGCGGAGATAGCGAAGTAATTTAGCTTGGATAACAAACAAAAAATCGAAATGGACGAGAGGGGCGAGAACAAGAAAACATGATGTGTCTGTCATTTCGATAGCATGCCAGCTGTTTTCGGCAGCGTTCTAAGTGAGTATATTTTGCACACTTACGTACGCTGCATTGGTCGAGTTTTAGCACTAACAGCTGGTTCTTGAGCACCATCTAAGAGTGCTTGAGCACCACCTAACTTTGGAAATTCAACACCGGTACCTATGCGGATTTGTTGAAAAACACCATCTAGAAAACACATTCACGGTTCTGCTCGTGTTCCAGACGGACGTGTTCGCGCAGCTCCGAGGCCTGGGGAGGACTGGTTGAGGACACCGAGAGGAAAAAGAAGATTGGACCACAAGTGATTAAGATAAGTTTCTGTGTTTATTTTGTAGATAGCTTGTGGCTTTTAATCTGTGTGTAGGTATTATAAGTTAAGTCAGGGAATGGTATTTTTGTTCTTATAGCTCACTTTGTCTTATGGTGAATATTGTATACATTAGATAACCTTGAATTTGTGGCGTTCACGGTGTAGTTTCGTTCGTAAGATAAGTGTTCTTTTTATTTTGTAGATAGTTTGTTGCCTTCTTTCCTCTATGTGGATATTATTAGTTAAATTAGAGCATGCAAATTCTTTCTTAACTTAATTTATTTAGTATTGTGGTGTATAGTTTCGTCCGTAAGTTAAGTCTTTTTTCGAATTTTATTTCTTTTTTTCTTTTTTGTAGAAAGCTTGCTGCCTTCTTCCTGTGTGTAGAGTTAAATATTATAAGTTAAATTAGATAATACTAATTCTTCTTAAGATCATTTATTTAGTATTGCGGCATAGAGTCTTTTTGGTGTTTAAGTTTAAGACAGAGTTTAAGACTAAACTAGTGAGCTTTGATTACACTAGGTATATCTTCATATACTGGTGTAATTGTAGAGGTATCTAGGTTTTTTGGGATTATATTAGTATTTAGTTTCATTTAGTTGGAGTTTGTAGCTGATGGGAGTTGGGATAATTAAGATTATACTTGCTTAGTTTAGCTTGTGAAAGCAGAGATATATTTTGTTGTTTATTCAGTGTGAGTGTTACTATATTTTCTAGTCTTGTGGTGTAGTCTTTTTGGTGTTTAAGTTTAAGATAGAGTTTAAGACTAAACTAGCGAGCTTTAATTACACTAGGTATACCTTCATATACTGGTGTAATTGTAGAGGTATCTAGGATTTTCTTTTTTGTAATTATATTAGCATTTAGTTTGGTTTAGTTCGAATTTGTAGCTGGTGGAAGTCGGGTTAACTAAGATTATCTTTGCTTAGTTTAGTTTGTGTAAGCAGGGATATATTTTGTTGTTCATTCAGTGGGAGTGTTACTAGATCAGGAGTTAAAGTACAATAAACTAGGTAGCTCTTCAATGCTTGGCTACATAAGTTGCCAGCTAGCTTTGCAACTGGGTTAGTTAAAGTTTACCCTAACTAGACTTAGTAATAACAGTAGCAAAACAAAAATGCGAGGTGACTGTGGGAAGTGTAAGTGTATGGTAGTCATTGGGGACTTGAGTAAGAAAGTAGACATGTTAGCAAGGGAGGTGGAGCGCCTGAAGTGTTTGGTGGCAGGGCCCATCATAGGAAATGTCAGCCAGGCAAGCCAGGTGATAGGGGAGTCTAGGAGTGATAGGGGTGGAGATAGTATGGTCCATGATAGTAGAGAGTGGAAAGTAGCTAGACGCCAGAGTACAAGACTAGCTTTAAGGAAAATTGACAAAGGCATTGAAATTAATAATCGGTTTGAGGTATTGCAAGGAGAGAGATAGTAATGCTGCTGGGGGAGGAAGGTAGGAATGACCAGGTAGTTGATGATAGAGAGGGGGAGGTTTTTGTTATAGGGGGACTCGAGAGTGAAGTACATGGATCGTGTTTTTTGTAGTAGGAACTCCAACAAACGGACTCGTGTTTGCTTCCCAGGGGCCCAGGTGAAGGATGTTGGTGATAGGATAGAAGGAGTAATGAAGGGTAGTGGAGAGAGCACAATAGTAATTGTGCAGGTTGGTGTAAATGATGTAGGAAAAACAAAAACAGAGGAAACAATAAAAGAGTATAGGTTTTTGATAGGTAGGTTAGCAGGAAGTAGGAAACGAGGAATGGTAACATCCATCCCCCTATGGTAAACACAAGCATAGAGTGGTACTCGAGGGCCATTGGGCTGAATACCAGGGTGGCCAATATTTGCAAGGAACTTGGGGTGGGGTTCTTGGATTTGTGGGGGGATTTCTGGAGAGGACAGAAATGTTTGCATTGGATGGGTTACATTTGAGCAAGAGAGGTGTTGAATTGCTCAGCAATAGGTATGAGGAGGCTCTCAATAGGAAACAGGGAAACTAGGCAGGTCATACGGGGGATGTAGCTGATAAAGAGAGAAGTCTTGCAAGCAAGGGAAGGAATAGTTTATCATGTTTTTATGTCAATGCCAGAAGTGTTAGGAATAAAATTGGGGAACTACATGCATATATGTTGTCCGAAAAGCTAGATTTGGTATGCATTACACAGGCATGGGTTAATGAAAGCATTTTTGGAGACAACTTGCAAGAATTCGAATTGACAGGCTACAACATGCATGCTTATCAAAGGAAGGCAAGGATAGGAGGAGGTATACTCTTGTATGTCAGACAAGTAATGAAATGTCATTCCATAGATGATAGTGTACATAATGAAGGAGTAGAATCCTTGTGGTTAGGTATAATTCTGAAGAATGGAACACAATTTAGGATTGGGACATTATATAGACCTCCAGACCAGAATGAAAACATGGACAGGTTGATGCAGGAAGAAATAAGTAGGAGAGCGCAGGAGAGAACTGTTTTGTTGGTGGATTGCAACATAACAGTATTGGAAAGCAAAACTATAGGTCTAAACAAATCACGAAGAAGTTTCATGGATTGTTTTGAGGAAAATTTATTCTTTCAATGATACATGAACTTACAAGGGAAAATGAAATATTAGATCTTGTGCTTACTAATGAGGAAAATTTTGTTAGGTATAATTTTCAGGCGGTCTATGGAATATTCTGAAGTGCCTGAAGATTGGGGAAATGCAAATGTAGTACCAATTTTCAAAAAGGGAAGTATGAAGTGTGTAGGGAACTACAGGCCAGTCAGTTTGACATCAATAGTTTGCAAGGTACTAGAAAATCTAGTTAAACAGAATGTTCAGATTCATCTTGATAGGCACAATCTTTTAAGGGATACTCAACATGGATTTCGATCTGGAAGGTCTTGTTTAACTAACCTTTTTGGAGTTCATGGAGTATGTTACTAAAGAAGTAGAAATCAAAGCAGGATAGATGTTGTGTACTTGGACTTTAGCAAAGCTTTTGATAAAGTTCCACATGGGAGGCTAATTCATCAACTACAGCAACATGGGATTGTTGGAAAAGTTCTAGGTTGGATTGAAGCATGGTTGAGGGGAAGGAAACAAAGGGTAATGTTAAATGGATGTAAATCTGATTGGAAGGATGTTCTGGTGGAGCACCACAGGGCTCTGTTCTAGGGCCACTTCTCTTTATCATGTTTGTGAATAACATTGAGGTAGGGCTGAGGAATAGAGTGTTCAAATTTGCGGATGACATCAAGCTGGTAGGAGTGGCAAACAGTTGTGATCAATCTAGAAATATTCAACTAGACTTGGAGGACCTACAAAAGTGGGCTGATCAATGGCAGATGTCTTTCAACTATGACAAGTGTAAGGTTATGCATCTGCGGTCTGGAGGTGAGACTTTCAGATATACAATGGGAGGGAGGGAACTGGATGTTATTGAAGAGGAAAGGGACTTAGGTGTGTTGGTTTCAAAAGATCTTAAAGCAGAAAAGCAATGTAGCTCAGCTAGGAACAGGGCACTCAGAATGCTGGGACTCATTAATAGAAGTGTGATATATAAGAGCAAGGAAGTCATGAAAAAACTGTACTTACCATACGTGCGACCCCACATGGAATATTCTGTACAAGCTTGGAGCCCCTACCTAGAAAAAGATATAGACAAGTTAGAGAGAGAGTGCAGCGCAAAGCAACTAGACTCATCAGTGGAATAGGTAACTTAGAATATGGAGAGAGGCTTGTGGCATTAGATATGTACTCACTCAAGTATAGGAGATTAAGGGGGAACATGATTGAAATGTACCAAATTGTTAAAGGACTAGATCACGTCAATTTAAATGGCGCTCTTCAGTTTAGAGTATCACATAGGGGTCATCAATTCAGGTTAAACAAGTTGAGGTGTAGGACAGTTAAGCGACAACAGGTATTCAGTCCAAGGGTTGTTGATCAGTGGAATGGGCTGCCTGCTGATGTTGTGGGGAGTTCCTCATTGAATGTATTTAAAAGTAGGGTGGATCAATTTTTTAGACAGGAAAATCTTGTTTTTGAGTTCTAATTTGTGATGGATGGGGTGAGATGTATGTTCAGTAAGTGTGCACGGCACAGACTCCTTTAAGCAGGCATGGATGCAGTTTGAAAATTATTGATAAGGCATTTAATCCACATGTGTTAAGAGAGATCAGGGGAATAGGGCTGGAAAGCTAGGGTAGATAGGCATTGATAGGTGTGTGGGATATTGGAGGAGTGGTTCTTCAGGATATGGGATGGTTGGGTAGGGTCTTTTTACCAGGCTTATATTATCTTCCATTTACAGACTTAACTGGATGGGCCCTTGGGTCTCTTATTAAGTCTAAATGCTTTATAACTTTATATAGGGTGTACCTAGCAGTGGATTCAGCACCTTCCTTCAGGATGTGATACTGATGAGATTGTCTATGGTAGCACAATGGGTATGATGGGAGGAGTTTGTAATTGTTGAGGGTGTTATGTAATAGCAAGTGAGTCTCTTATTAAGTCTAAACGCTTTATAACTTTATATAGGGTGTACCTAGCAGTAGATTCAGCACCTTCCTTCGGAATGTGATACTGATGAGATTGTCTATGGTAGCACAATGGGTATGATGGGAGGAGTTTGTAATTGTTTATTGTGTTATGCCATAGCAAGTGAGTCTCTTATTAAGTCTAAACGCTTTATAACTTTATATAGGGTGCACCTAGCAGTGGATTCAGCATCTTCCTTCGGGATGTGATACTGATGAGATTGTCTATGGTAGCACAATGGGAGTGTGTTATGCAATAGCAAGTGAATTGGTGCTAGATAGGCTGCGATATATAGCTTCCTAGGAACTTGAGATAAGGGATTGATTGTGGTGAGAGTATGTACATTTCTAGTACCTTTTCCAGATAGGCATAACCCAGATGGGCCCCTGTGGCTCTTCTTAAGCCTTAACACTTTATGACTTTATGACTTTATGACATCCAAATGCACCGACTGAAATTCCCTGAAGACTTTGGGAAAACTCTACTAGTGATGCATTGCATGCAGGGGCGGCGTCAGAGAGGGAATTGCATGCGCCATGTATCGCTCAAACATCGTGCAGCTGTTTAACGTTACGCCTATGGGTGTTGCATGGCAAGAATGGACCAAAAACGATCGTGCCACCCCGCCCCTCCCCCTTCCACCCCACCCCACACACCATCGAAAGTACTGGGCGCCCCAGACGGTTTCGTCTATTATCTCTACCGATTCAAATATTCATCCTTTTGAAGGTTAAAATTGTTCAATGTTTTTAGTGCCGATTTTAAAGGATGATGTTAAATATTGAAAGTGTTTGTCTTCGCCGCGGCAATTTCCAACTTGAGGGACAGGTATAACATGGATAATTTGAGAGGCAGATAACATTCATCCAGAGATGCGATTGTTGAACCCTGTTTTACTGACGCGTAGACAGGCTCTGACTCTGACTCAGTTGTATTACATTCCTGATGCAGCGTCGATAGGGTATGTATGTGTCAAGTCACTGTGTCAAGTCAAGTGCACCGTATCACCTTTTTAGCATGCCAATCGGATTATAATTTCCAACACAGCCTTTTAGTTTCCCCACCCATTCGCCGCGCCTTTTTGGCCTGCCTCTCCAAAGTTGTCCCATTGGTGTGAATGAAGGTGCCATTTTTGTCAGTGCAGGTACCTTTTTCCACCCAGTGATTATTCGCTGACAAAAATCAGCCGTGCAGCACACCGTCAACTCTCGGAAACTAGACAACACGTATGTGCTAACTACACCAGTGCTAAGCTATTGCACGGCACGTGCACTTCGACGCCTCACGATGCCACCGCATCGGGGCGGCGGCATCCTGACCAGTGTGCAACAAGGTCGCGGTCAATACCGCCAAGGCCGTACACGAGACTGTCCGAACCCGCAAGAAATACAGCAATCACAGCGGCAAATGCTATCCACCAGTTCCCAAAAGTTGTCCTGCGTCAGCGCCACCCCCGCCGGCTGAGCGGGTGGGCGTCGGCCGGCCGCCGCCCACGTCCCTCGGCCGCTCGCCCCTGAGCTGACGGTGCGCGCCCGGCGCGGCGAAACCGAGGCCGGCGTCGCGGCCGCTGCCCGCTTTAAACGGCGGCCGGCCGCCCGGGGCAGCGGACGCTCCCACGGCAGCCGCGACAGACGGTGGCCGATTAGTTCCGCTACCGGCACGTGCCCGCACCGGACGTCTGGCCGCGTCCCGCCGGCTCGGCCTCGCCGGCCGGTCGGGTCCCGCGGCGCCGCCCGGCTATGATGACCCGCCGCCCGGCTATGATGACCCGCCGCCCGGCTATGATGACCCGCCGCCCGGCTATGATGACCCGCCGTCCGGCTGTGATGACACGTCGCCCGGCTATGATGACCCGCCGCCCGGCTATGATGACCCGCCGCCCGGCTATGATGACCCGCCGCCCGACCATGATGACCCGCCGCCCGGCTATGATGACCCGCCATCCGGCTATAATGACCCGCCGCCCGGCTATGATGACCCGCCGTCCGGCTGTGATGACACGTTGCCCGGCTCTGATGACCCGCCGCCCGGCTCTGATGACCCGCCATCCGGCTGTGATGACCCGCCGCCCGACCATGATGACCCGCCGCCCGGCTATGATGACCCGCCGCCCGGCTATGATGACCCGCCGCCCGGCTATGATGACCCGCCGCCCGACCATGATGACCCGCCGCCCGGCTATGATGACCCGCCGTCCGGCTATGATGACCCGCCGCCCGGCTCTGATGACCAGCCGCCCGACCATGATGACCCGCCGCCCGGCTATGATGACCCGCCGCCCGACCATGATGACCCGCCGCCCGGCTATGATGACCCGCCATCCGGCTATAATGACCCGCCGCCCGGCTATGATGACCCGCCATCCGGCTATAATGACCCGCCGCCCGGCTCTGATGACCCGCCGCCCGGCTGTGATGACCCGCCGCCCGGCTATGATGACCCGCCGCCCGGCTATGATGACCCGCCGCCCGGCTATGATGACCCGCCACCCGGCTATGATGACCCGCCGCCCGGCTATGATGACCCGCCGCCCGGCTATGATGACCCGCCGCCCGGCTGTGATGACCCGCCGCCCGGCTATGGTGGGCCGGCGACCTGACCATGGTGAGGCGGGCGACCCGGCTGTGATGGACCCGCCATCCGGCTATAATGACCCGCCGCCCGGCTATGATGGACCCGCCATCCGGCTATAATGACCGCCGCCCGGCTCTGGTGCGCCGGCCAGTCTGTGGTGGCCCGGCGACCTGGCTGTGGATGACCCGGGCCATCCGTGTGTGGTGGGCAGGCGATTGTGTGTGGCGGCCCGGCGATCGTGGTGGTGACCCGGCGACCTGTGCTGTGGTGGGCCCGGCGCCTGGCTGTGATGACCAGCCGCCCGTGCTGTGGTGGGCCGCCACCTGGGTGTGGTGGACCGGCGACCTGTGCTGGTGGTGACCCGCCACCTGTGCGTGGTGGGATGACCCGCCGCCCGGTGACAGCGGCGAGTCCGTTCGCACAGACTGGCGACGGGCCACGGGCGTGGCGGGCAGGCGATCTGTATGTGGCGGGCAGGCGATCTGTGTGTGGTGGGCAGGCGATCTGTGCGTGGTGGGCAGGCGATCTGTGTGTGGTGGGCAGGCGATCTGTGTGTGGTGGGCGGGCGATCTGTGCGTGGTGGGCAGGCGATCTGTGTGTGGTGGGCAGGCGATCTGTGCGTGGTGGGCAGGCGATCTGTGCGTGGTGGGCAGGCGATCTGTGTGTGGTGGGCAGGCGATCTGTGCGTGGCGGGCAGGCGATCTGTTGGTGGGAGGGATGTGTGTGGTGGGCAGGCGATCTGTGCGTGGTGGGCAGGCGATCTGTGCGTGGCGGGCAGGCGATCTGTGCGTGGTGGGCAGGCGATCTGTGCGTGGCGGGCAGGCGATCTGTGTGTGGTGGGCAGGCGATCTGTGCGTGGTGGGCAGGCGATCTGTGTGTGGTGGGCAGGCGATCTGTGCGTGGTGGGCAGGCGATCTGTGCGTAGTCGTACCTGTGGTGTATATTCAAATCAAACTTCGTTAAAACGGCAAGCCGTCTTCGCGAAGCTTTTCAGTATATCTGTAGGAGGAAAATTGTAGTGCGACAGCCTTAGCTGACTTCTGGTTCTGACCAGACTTGTCAACAGGCTGGTCGATGTTATGGAACAATTTGCGCCTGTTTGTCAGCACGGCGAACCGTAACCACTGCTTAATAGCCTTTGGACCGGATTGAAACTTTCACATGTTTATCAGAGCTCGTCTGCTTTCTATGTAATGCTCATTGGTGTAATACACAAGATATTGCGGTGGATATCTCCGCTCCCGTGTCGGATAACCCATGGGTGACTAATTACAGATGATGGTCCACACACAGAAGCAAAGCAAAAGCGGTCACTCATTCGCACATAACCATACCAAGGGAAGCATAAATGTATGTGGGCATGGCACGTGCCCCACGAGGGAACGACACTAAAAGAGGTTAACAATCACTACTCCAGTTGAACAAATACAACGCCAGGGGCGGCCCGAAGCGTCACAGGCTGGCTTTCTATCAGTATTGACAGCTAAAGATATTGCACTCCGCCCAACTGGAACAACATAAAAAAAGATCAAGCATAATTAGATTGCACTCGGAGGTCCGAAACAAAACATCGGTTTTATGACCATTGTTAGCTGAACAGTCTCAGATCAGAGTCGATAAGTCGGTTGCCAAAGCTCATCGCTATTCTATCAAAAGCCGCGAGGAATATCCTGAGCTACTAGTTCAAACAAGAACATGCAATCGCATGTGTATCCATATGCTTGTTCGGTATTGCTCAAGCCGATTTCATAGAAGTGTAGTTTGCACGTGTTGTTTGATACAAAACCGCTGAACTGAGCCATTTTCACACAGGCATGCACATTTGCATGCTATCCACCACAAGCTTGGAATAGTGCAGTTTTGCCCAGATTACCGAGCATAGAGTACGTGACTGGACAGAGCCAAGTGCTAAGGAAATGCATCAAGCATTATTGTATAGAATTAAGCATGTGAAATCAAAACGGAAGATCAAAAGAGTCTCCGTATATTAGTAGCTCACAAAAAAGTGGACTGCTACCGGGCGTATATGGTTCACTATGCATGAATGTACTGATGTGCGAGTGGGTGAGTGTGTTTGTGCAGAAAATGCTGAGAGGTCTGTTAAGAATACCTAATCATGTATGCATTGCATGAGCTCCCTCTGTCTCATTGTTCTTTCCTCAATGCTGTGCTTTCCAAACACTTTCACTTGGCGACCCTGGGAGCACTGTGGACGGTACTAACTGTGGACGGTACTAACTCGGAATTTCCATCTTATTTGCACGATCACATTTAGTTATAGAAACAGGTCTTGGCCTATGCGCAAAAGAACTAAACCAGGATGTCAGACTGTAGCATACGTGTGCTGATACTTTCATTTGACATTCGTGTTTTCCTGCCGAGACATTATTGTGTCAGCTGTCCTGATTTATGCGCGGCTAGCCAGGGGAATTACTACGTTGATAAACCCTATGGAAATGCGCGCAGCCGAATGAGGTAGGTTACTGCATCAGGTAGGAGATCGGCAATTAAGACAAACTGCATCAGTGTTCAGACCCACACACATTATTAAACAACCATGGACATCCCAGGGTAGAATCACAAGTAATATGTCAGGATATTCGTCATACAGACACCATTGATAAGGTTGTTCGTAAGGCATGTGATTCGCTGCTATCCTTGTGTGTGCCAATGTGTGATACATTGATATGCTTCTGTGTGCGAGCATGTGAGTTCCTGGTGTGCTTCTATGTGCGAGTCTGTGATCCCCTGATATGCTTCGGTGTGCGAGTGTGTGATCCCCTGGTATGCTTCTGCATGTATGATCCCCTGGTATACTTCTGTCTGTGGGATCCCCTGGTTTGCTTCTGCAACGAAAATGCCCCAAATTCCGCACCAACTTGTGTGGTCATGACCCAGTGCACTCGGTCATCGGGTTTCAGCACTTTCGATTTAGACACCGCAATTCGGTCGCAGAATTGGCCATTACAAGACCACGATACATATGATCCATACAAAGGACCAGTCGTTGTCCGGTAATTGGTCGTGTTTGCTTCGCACGACCCGCCGGACTGCAAGCGGGACTGTTGTGACCGCCTCGACACGGGCGGATGTGCCAAGGTGTCGGTGACACACATCCCCCAGGCACTGACGAAGGAGGCCAGAGCTCTCTCCTCCCGGCTCGGCGGCCGGCCGCCACCACGACGCCACAGAGAGGCCACAGCACCGGCCACACCACGACACCGCAGAGAGGCCACATCACCGGCCACACCACGACACCGCAGAGAGGCCACAGCACCGGCCACACCACGACACTGCAGAGGCCACAGTACCGGCCACACCACGACACCACAGAGAGGCCACAGTACCGGCCACACCACGACACTGCAGAGGCCACAGCATCGGCCACACCACAACGCCACAGAGAGGCCACAGCACCGGCCACACCACAACGCCACAGAGAGGCCACAGCACCGGCCACACCACGACACTGCAGACAGGCCACAGCACCGGCCACACCACGACACCGCAGAGGCCACAGCACCGGCCACACCACGACAACCGCAGAGAGGCCACACACGGAAACCACGACACCGCAGAGGCCACAGTACCGGCCAACCACGACACCGCAGAGGCCACAGCACCGGCCAAACCACGACACCGCAGAGGCCACAGCACCGGCCACACCACGACACAGCACCGGCCACACCACGACACTGCAGAGGCCACAGCACCGGCCACACCACGACACCGCAGAGAGGCCACAGCACCGGCCACACCACGACACCGCAGAGAGGCCACAGTACCGGCCACACCACGACACCGCAGAGAGGCCACAGTACCGGCCACACCACGACACCACAGAGAGGCCACAGCACCGGCCACACCACGACACCTGCAGAGGCCACAGCACCGGCCACACCACGACACAGCACCGGCCACACCACGACACTGCAGAGGCCACAGCACCGGCCACACCACGACACCGCAAGAGGCCACAGTACCGGCCACACCACGACACCGCAGAGAGGCCACAGTACCGGCCACACCACGACACCGCAGAGAGGCCACAGTGCCGGCCACACCACGACACCGCAGAGAGGCCACAGCACCGGCCACACCACGACACCGCAGAGAGGCCACAGCACCGGCCACACCACGACACCGCAGAGGCCACAGCACCGGCCACACCACGACACTGCAGAGGCCACAGCACCGGCCACACCACGACACCGCAGAGAGGCCACAGCACCGGCCACACCACGACACTGCAGAGGCCACAGTACCGGCCACACCACGACACCACAGAGAGGCCACAGCACCGGCCACACCACGACACTGCAGAGGCCACAGCACCGGCCACACCACAACGCCACAGAGAGGCCACACTACCGGCCACACCACGACACCACAGAGAGGCCACAGCACCGGCCACACCACGACACTGCAGAGGCCACAGCACCGGCCACACCACGACACTGCAGAGGCCACAGTACCGGCCACACCACGACACCGCAGAGAGGCCACAGTACCGGCCACACCACGACACCGCAGAGAGGCCACAGTACCGGCCACACCACGACCTGACACAACACGGCAGCCTGTGGCATGGTGAAGGGGCACAACACGCTTGCACACGGTGTGGTGTCGGGTAGAGCATAACACGGATTGACATTTTCAAATCCGGTCGAATCCATATCCGAAGCAACCAATCCCATCCGTATCCATATCCGTACCAGGTGCAGATATCCATCCGTTATTCAATCCGTTTTCAAGTATACAAATATGTTCAAACCTGATTAGGTCCAATGATCAACAGCAATTAGACCATGGATATTATGCAATGTGTTGCTGGCAAGACAAGGAAAAAACCTAAATTAACATTTGGTGTGAAATGTGAATTACAATCTTCATTAGTAGAATGATAGCTTACCAAGTATAACAACTTGAATTCAGATCGCATATGCAGACTGGGCAGCCCTCTAACCTATGCTAGCTTATGGTGCATGAGCATGGACAAAGTATGCAAGGAGCAGGGCAACTACCAAGGAATCAAATAAGATAAATGTAACAGTCTGAGCTTCAAAATGAAATATTAAAAATACCTACCCTGTTTGCGTGCAAATGAGTGTCACTGTCTTGAACAAAATGGGCACTTACCGAAACAAAATATAGGCAGCTATCAGGTTGAATGCACTAGAACACGAATGTGTCACGCCATACTCGCAACAATTTCATTTTTAGCATCAAAACATACATCACCTAAAATAGTTGTGTAAAGTATGATTGACACATCTTGCATGCATTGCAGTGCCCGCCAAGGCATCTAGCTAGGAAGCTGCACACTCGGTGAAGCACAGCCATGGGGTCACAGCCATGGGGTCGCAGCCAAGCACAGCCACGTGTAGGTATGGTGGCATCTCACGCCTGTAAAAAATACTATCAATTAATGGTAATGAGTTGATTGTTTCTTGACCAGCACACACCCATGACAGTTATTACCCTGGACTTCTCCTGCCTATCAAATTCGCATTTAGCTCTTGCTTCCGGCCGTAAATTTCCTGTTTAATCTCATATTTCAAATGGAGTTCCATGCCTTCCCTCACTGCTTGTATACAATGTTCGATTTGTCTCCGACTGCTTCCAAGTTGACTATGCTGCGCTATTTGCCATATATGGGCGCATATTTTATTTTCGGTTTGCTTTCAATGTGCGCAAGGAGACAAGGCATTGAAACGCGTTGCAGAATATAATATTGCAACGATAGTAATTGCACATCACAATTTCGTGATTGTGATTTCCGATTCTCTTCCCGGATCCGTATATATTACAAATGTAATCATTTCTTCCTATGCGATGAAAAGATACCTCCAGCGCTATTGGTAGAAACGTTTCCAACTTTATGTTAGGTGCAGTTCGACGAATATTTGACGGTATCATGTTTGTCTTATGCATACAGTAAACCAGTTTTCAACAAGAAGGAATGTATATTTGGTAATATGATATAAAACGAATCGTGTTTATTTGATTTTAATTTTGTAACTATAGTTTCTTAGATTACGAAAACATGACTCATCGAATGTATCAATAAAGCACAACATAATGGCTGCCCTAGTGATGTGCATGCTAAGCAATTACCTTTGGAACTGGGTTGGCACTACCAGTGTGTTCTTCATCAAACATTTGGTAGGCAACTGGTTCAGTGTCCAAAGTGCAACCAAGAAGGGCCCTTGTGGCTCATAGTGGCACTGATCTTTTATGTCTTTATGTCTTTATGTCTTCTGCAAAGCTATATAATTAAATTAAACTTCTCTCTGAAGTTATCATACGATTTCCAATCGAAGTACACTAGCAGGTGCAAGCATAGTTAGTTAAGTTCACATGCTTGCGTTGTGAAATTTTGTATAAATTTGAACCACTTCTGAAGCTAGAATGACACCAGAGACAGTTTTACGACGGCCTGTTTCGTGTCCAAGCAACATGTGCGCCAGTTTGGATGAGATTGCTCACCTACCAGCTGTGGTGTGGTGACATGATACAACACTGCACCCCATGGTGTGGTGACGGGACACAACACATCCACCCATGGTGTGATGACAGGATGCAACACGCCCGTACATGGAGTGGCTGATAATGTGACACACTTCCGTCCATGATTGATGACACGACACAACACGTCCCTCCATGCTGTGGTGACGTGACAAAACACTGCCGCCCATGGGTGTGGTGACGGGACACAACACATCCACCCATGGTGTGGGAGTGACACAACACGTCCACCCATGGTGTGGTGACATGACAAAACACCATGGTGTGGTGACATGACACAACACATCACCCATGGTGTGGGTGACATGACACAACACATCCACCCATGGTGTGGTGACGTGACAAAACACTGCACCCCATGGTGTGGTGACATGACACACACATCCACCCTGGTGTGGTGACATGACAAAACACTACCATGGTGTGGTGACATGACACAACACATCCACCCATGTTGCGTGGTGTGGTGACGTGACACAACAGGCCGACTCATGGCGTGGGTGGTGACGTGACACAACAGGCCGACTCATGGCGTGGGTGGTGACGTGACACAACAGGCCGACTCATGGCGTGGGTGGTGACGTGACACAACAGGCCGACTCATGGCGTGGGTGGTGACGTGACACAACAGGCCGACTCATGGCGTGGGTGGTGACGTGACACAACAGGCCGACTCATGGCGTGGGTGGTGACGTGACACAACAGGCCGACTCATGGCGTGGGTGGTGACGTGACACAACAGGCCGACTCATGGCGTGGGTGGTGACGTGACACAACAGGCCGACTCATGGCGTGGGTGGTGACGTGACACAACAGGCCGACTCATGGCGTGGGTGGTGACGTGACACAACAGGCCGACTCATGGCGTGGGTGGTGACGTGACACAACAGGCCGACTCATGGCGTGGGTGGTGACGTGACACAACAGGCCGACTCATGGCGTGGGTGGTGACGTGACACAACAGGCCGACTCATGGCGTGGGTGGTGACGTGACACAACAGGCCGACTCATGGCGTGGGTGGTGACGTGACACAACAGGCCGACTCATGGCGTGGGTGGTGACGTGACACAACAGGCCGACTCATGGCGTGGGTGGTGACGTGACACAACAGGCCGACTCATGGCGTGGGTGGTGACGTGACACAACAGGCCGACTCATGGCGTGGGTGGTGACGTGACACAACAGGCCGACTCATGGCGTGGGTGGTGACGTGACACAACAGGCCGACTCATGGCGTGGGTGGTGACGTGACACAACAGGCCGACTCATGGCGTGGGTGGTGACGTGACACAACAGGCCGACTCATGGCGTGGGTGGTGACGTGACACAACAGGCCGACTCATGGCGTGGGGTGGTGACGTGACACAACAGGCCGACTCATGGCGTGGGTGGTGACGTGACACAACAGGCCGACTCATGGCGTGGGTGGTGACGTGACACAACAGGCCGACTCATGGCGTGGGGTGGTGACGTGACGTGACAACAGGCCGACTCATGGCGTGGGTGGTGACGTGACACAACAGGCCGACTCATGGCGTGGGTGGTGACGTGACACAACAGGCCGACTCATGGCGTGGGTGGTGACGTGACACAACAGGCCGACTCATGGCGCGTGACGCGACACGCCACTTCCCGTCAAAGTGTCGACCACAATGGTGCATTCCCAGAAGTGCTCGACTTCTGCAAAACTGACGGCGTCGAGGTGCAGCCAGATCGTATCACTTCAACTTCACGCTCCTCGACTTCGCCGCTCAGCGACAGGTTGGATCTACAACATGGCTCTCCTGCTGAAGTCTTCGGTCATTCAGTTCAGCCCGTGATGCAGTTCGTTATTCCTCGCCAGTGTGACCAGTGCGCTCACAATATTCACACAAATCTCAAACTGAGTGTTCAGCCGCCTCGACAATGCCTCCATGCGTCTCAGCTTGATTGCAGGGCCATTTTCACATTTTGTGGCGGCGACCTGACAACATTACGCGTCAACATAATCGGAGATGAACAGCCAAACGCATCAGATCACAGAGTGAGGAAGGCGCAGAACGCAGTTCGGGACGATGCATATTCACGAGATGTGACCTGCCGTCAGCCGGCCTGGGCTCGCCCCTGGACATGACGTCACAACGCAGCCGAGCGCTCCACCGCCCGCTCGATCGTGACCATTGATTGTGGACGGAGGCGGGATCGGCGGATACACCTGGCGAAACAAGTGTCCGACAGAAACGGCCGGCGTAATTTCGATTCTGGTTCTGTAGATAGGACAGCCTCCAGGGAACCTTCACTCGAGGATAATGCTGGGTACTGACTAGCGGTGGCAAATGTAAGAGCCGTAGGCGTGTCAGGACCGGCGGGCTATTTGACCGGTCTTGGGAGTATGTACGGGTCTTTCAACCGGTCTTTCACTTCACTTACTTTTTTTTTTTACTTTTTAACCGGTCTTGGAATATTTGCCGGCCTTTCATCTGATCTTTCACTTCACTGTATTTTACTTTTTAATCAAGAAACAGTATTAAAAGCTGATAATTTATCAATTTATTGATATTGATAATTAGCTATTAATAATTGGTATAATACTTATTCATAATAATCTACTAATAATTCGTATAATAATTACAGGCAATTATAATAACCATGCATCTTGTGAGGCACATTGCAAAATTACAGCCAGGAAGTTTGTCATCTTCATTGAACAATCTGATCGTCAATCTTTAAGTATTTCAAAGTCGGTATGCTAATTGCTGAAAACAGCACATTATCCATGATAGTAGTTGATGGTTCAAACATGCTCATGGCATGCAGCCTTCACAAGCTGATGGCATCAAGCTGGTAGGAGTGGCAAACAGTTGTGATCAATCTAGAAATATTCAACTAGACTTGGAAGACCTAAAAACGTGGGCTGATCAATGGCAGATGTCCTTCAACTATGACAAGTGTAAGGTTATGCATCTGGGGTCTGGAGGTGAGACTTTCAGATATACAATGGGAGGGAGGGAACTGGATGTTATTGAAGAGGAAAGGAACTTAGGTGTGTTGGTTTCAAAAGACCTTAAAGCAGAAAAAACAATGTAGCTCAGCTAGAAACAGGGCACTCAGAATGCTGGGACTCATTAATAGAAGTGTGATATATAAGAGCAAGGAAGTCATGAAAAACTGTACTTAGCATACGTGCGACCCTACTTGGAATATTCTGTACAAGCTTGGAGCCCCTACCTAGAAAAAGATATAGACAAGTTAGAAAGAGTGCAGCGCAAAGCAACTAAACTCATCAGTGGAATAGGTAACTTAGAATATGGAGAAAGGCTTGTGGCATTAGATATGTACTCACTCGGTTGGTTATTGGTTTTACTACACGTCAACCGATATGTACTCACTCAAGTATAGGAGATTAAGGGGGGACATGATTGAAATGTACAAAATTGTTAAGGGACTAGATGAGGTCAATTTAAATGGCGCTCTTCAGTTTAGAGTATCACATAGGGGTCATCAATTCAGGTTAGACAAGTTGAGGTGTAGGACAGTTAAGCGACAACAGGTATTCAGTCAAAGGGTTGTTGATCAGTGGAATGGGCTGCCTGCTGATGTTGTGGGGAGTTCCTCATTGAATGTATTTAAAAGTAGGGTGGACAAATTTTGTAGACAGGAAAATCTAGTTTTTAAGTTCTAATTTGTGATGGATGGGGTGAGACTTATGTTAAGTAAATGTGCACGGCACAGACCACTTTAAGCAGGCATGGATGCAGTTTGAAAATTATTGATAAGGCATTCAATCCACGTGTGTTAAGAGAGATCAGGGGAATAGGGCTGGATAGCTAGGGTAGATAGGCATTGATAGGTGTGTGGGATATTGGAGGACTGGTTTCTTCAGGATGTGGGATGGTTGAGGAGGGTCTTTTTACCAGGCTTATAGTATCTTCCACTTACAGACTTAACTGGATGGGCCCTTGGGTCTCTTAATAAGTCTAAACGCTTTATAACTTTATATAGGGTGTACCTAGCAGTGGATTCAGCACCTTCCTTCGGGATGTGATACTGATGAAATTGTCTATGGTAGCACAAAGGGTATGATGGGAGGAGTTTGTAATTGTTGAGTGTGTTATACGATAGCAAGTGAGTCTCTTATTAAGTATAAATGCTTTATAACTGTATATAGGGTGTACCTAGCAATGGATTCAGCACCTTCCTTCGTGATGTGATACTGTTGAGATTGTCTATGGTAGCACAATGGGTAGGATGGGAGGAGTTTGTAATTGTTCAGTGTGTTATGCAATAGCAAGTGAATGGTGCTAGATAGGCTGGGATATATAGCTTCCTAGGAACTTGAGATAAAGGATTGATTGGGGTGAGAGTATATATATTTCTAGTACCTTTTCTAGATAGGCTTAACCCAGATGGCCCCCTGTGGCTCTTATTAAGCCTTAACATTTTATGACTTTATGACTTTGTAAGTGAGACTTGCAACTGCATTAAAGTAAAAAAAATGTCAGTCTGCTCCACCATATGTTGAGCAGTAGAATATGACCAGGACCAGGCTAAAATGCAAATAAAATGTACATGGTATCAGACTAGAATTGTCATGTAACAACATCATTGCTTCTTGTGCATGATTGTGCAAGCAATGCACATCACTTCCCTTAAAATGTATATAATGGCAATCTAAGGAAAAAGACAAGCGTTCTCTACCGAAGGTATTATTTTTGCAATTGGTAAGCTTCCATAGTTACAACAAAATTTCAAATGTATGCGTCTCTTAAAATGTACAGCTTAATGTCGGCAAAATTGCCGTCATTGATGGGGTTTGATTCATTCATATTCCACTAATCTGTAACATGCTGCACACAATTTCAAAGATGATCATCATGCTACAACAAGATCAACAATTTAAAACTCAATAGTGTTCAATCTTCAAACTTCATATAGCATCCTCTACACTACAATCCATATCCACATTTCAGAGGCCCTGGAGGACCTCTGAAAATTACGCGCGCTGGAGGGGCTCGGATTCCGCACCCACCATAAGATCGAAGTTCCTACTATAGCTAGGGTAACGAAATTTTTAGGGTAGATGGGTATGGTAGTGAACTCTATTGGGCGCAAATTTCATGGCCTTAGGTCAATATCTGCAAGGTCAAATGAGGTCACATATGTCATATTTGGCTTGTTTTGCGTGGCTTGGCTTGACATGGTTATCGATCGCTGCGATTGTGTTTAAATGCTCCAAAATGGGCATCAATGATGTTTTGGACAAAACTAGTGATGCAATATAGATGATAGATGCGGCAATTGACCTCAGGTCACCTATATATATCATCACTTTATCGGGTCAGTTACCGGTTCCAGTTGCCGGAACCGGACCACCCGCCGGACCGGCGGGCGGCCCGGCGCAATCGGCTTCACGAAGAAAGGGCTGAAGTACATGAATGATGTATGGAAACGTTTAGGTTCACAATGACAAAAACAGAAGTTTTCAGTAGGGAGTACCATACGAAATAGCATGAATCGCATGACTGTCATTTGCGTTTATGACAACCTTCCAGTTAAACAAGTTTGGTTCCATTGACCTGTCATGAACTTGACCTGGATTAACCGCGGTGACCTGACATGATCTTGAAACAATATAGTATAACAATACAGATCAAACAAGTCGCTAGTATTGACATGAACACTTGTGATATTGTGGTCTATGTGATTTTTGTAGCCTGACGATACAAAATGTGTTGACTTTAACGGCCTCTAACTCGAAAAAAATGGACCGATTTTCGTTTTTCTTATTATAAGCGACGCGCCGCGAATACTTATAAGCAGGTATACAACAAATGGCGTATGTCGGCCGGTAAAACCGTGATTTATTTACGAAAAATCGGAGGGGTGGGCGGATTTCGCCCCCCCCCCCTCACCCTCCAGTGTGCGTGTTAAGAGGATTTGGTGCTAACTGTAAGGTATCGAACATTAAAATAAAGCACTGAATCATCAGTGAACGCATTCACAGCAAAATCAACCTTGGCACAGCATCGTACATAGGATAAATGGATGAGAACCAACGATCCAACAACATAATTATCTCCCATTAATCGCTGCTACCTCCATTCAAGGTTTGCTTAGATACTTGGGTTTCTGAAAAGTAAAGGAAAAGTAATCCTGGAAGGCTTCTTTTTTGGCCTAATTAACTTAAAATAATAGACAAAGCGAGATAATATGATTTAATGTGAGCGTATATGCCTAATATAATTCAGTAGAGTGTGTTTGTAACATTTCACACTGCTAGTTATTTGGGCTTTAGGGCGCTTCGACCAGAGTTAATAATTCGCGAACATATCACACTGAAAATGTTTACCAATATCTGCTTCAATGATTGAAACCGATTCATGTTTGGGTCGGATATCGTTTCACATGCCATTTCTTGCTTGTTGAACTTTCTAAGTTCTGACGCTTAGACATTCTGAATCTGTGCCAGCCCAATTCCTTCCTGGATGTAATTAGTGGTCACACATATGAATATGTGGCCATTCCCCAAGTACCTAGGTACTTGCCCGCAAAATAGGCAAAATATGCATTACGTTTGTTATACAGGACACAGATAATGCAAAATATGGTATTTTATCACCTATGCAGACAAAAATATACCGGGAAATTATTCGGACCCTTTAAATTATAAGTGTATCGCTTTTAGAGTAGAATACCATGATGTTTGAAGGCTGAAGAATATTACAGTTTGAATGTATGTATCTAGCCGTGGCATGGTGTGTTTATTAAATATATGATGCAACATTTTGCAGGCAATTGAATACTAAATGATCCAAAGCTTCCCAACTACGTACCTAAACTCAATTGTGCTGTTTCCTTGATTGAGGATTGCAAGTAATGGATACCAACCTGTACGTTTTAAGAATTGTTTTGATAAGCATCATGTTGATGCCATTAATACCATTCAATTGAAAAAGGAAGTCTTGATGCGAGGTTTATTTTCAATCCACGTTCTGGAGGTGAACGAGATTTCCAAATTGATGTGAACTGCCTATATTACCTTAATGAAACAAAAGCAATGGCACCACCTGATGTGCAACACAATAAATGTGTTTACAAACTACTCTTTTACCGGGCTTCAGTTCATTTGACCGGGCCGGAACCGGGCTGGTTCGCATCAGACCGACCGTTTCCGGTCTTCGGTACCAAATGTTTCGGTATTTGCCACCTCTAGTACTGACTTCCGTACAGGCGGCCAGCAAAGTGGACGTGGTGGTGCCAATGGCTTCGTGACGCTCGGTCCGTGTGCTGCGGAGTACCATAGTGACCGCGCGGAGTACCGTAGTGACCACGCGGAGTACGTAGTGACCACGCGGAGTACCGTAGTGACCATACGGAGTACCGTAGTGACCGCGCGGAACACCGTAGTGACCATGTGGAGTACCGAAATGGCCAGGTACTGCAGTACATCGTACCAAAACCTGGGAAAACCTAGTCGTGCCGTGCTGACGGGCAGTACTGTAAGGCTACCAACGCGCCTCTCCCCATAGAGTGCGGTACACGTGGGATCTTCCCTGGGTATCAAGCGGTATCGGCGCTTGCCACCACATGTATTGCAGCACAAAGAATGGCTGTTGTACGAGATGGAGTCGTATTCGGATGCATATCCAATGGCAGGGGCTTTGTATATGCTAAGGGGAGCCATTGGCCCTATCAATCATCGATTTCCCCTCAGCAATCAGGCTGAAGCTTCGGCATTTGGTTTGTGGGCGTACCGTAGATGCAAATGTTTTTCGGGGTAGCTTTGGCCATCAAAAAGGTCATCTGTCCCCCGTCCCCAACCACTTCATAAAGTGATACCCATGACCAGTGATGCAAATGTGCATGCAATGAGACGCAATAGTGATGCAAATGTAGACAGACACATCAGAATGCGTGCGCATTGCCTAGAACATGTGCATAAGATCACGGGCCACGGAGCACGGAGCACGTCGTCACTTCCCCTCCTCGTCGCGAATTTTCAGACCTCCGGCTCACGGCCCCACGAGCTTTGGACTTCAGTCTTTTCTTCTTTTTTTATTTTCATAAGTCTTTTCTCTTCCTCACTTTCTCGCACGTTCCTGTGCCCCATGTTGGAAAGTATAAACCGCATGGAAGCGACAGAGTAAGCCGGCCATGCTGCTTTCAGCCGACGTCTGCCGTGTGGGAAGTGGGCCGAGTGGCTGGAGCTGGGAGCGCATTGTCTGCGGCCGTCGCCGCCTGCGGTTGCACGCGTTCCGGCTCAGCGCGGTGTTGTACCTGGCTGCGTGTCGGTAATTACCGCCGTCGGCACTGGCTCGTGGTTAGCGCCAGCTGCCGCCACTCCATCTGTCTGTGTGTGTGTGTGTGTGTGTGTGTGTGTGTGTGTGTGTGTGTGTACTTCTAACAGCCTTTTATGGGGACATTTTCGTGTGTTGTACCCAAATTGCGGGGACATGCATATTGTGGGGACATTTTGTGGGGACACGACAAAAAAATTCGTGGTTGGTGTCTCCATTTCCCAATTCGTGCTCTCCACTTACTCAGAAATTGTGGGGACGTGTATTTTTGTGTCCCCAGGAAACCCACTATTTACCTTTCGCAATTTGTGTGTAGTGTATGCATGTGGGAGGAGCCTATCGGACGCACTCATACTCCGCCAGATGGCAGGGCTGACGTCACGAGTGTGTATTGTCCCCAGAAACATTCCTGAACATGTATGTGGGCGGAGTCTATTTCCCACGCATGTAGTCTAGCACGTTGCCATGGTAGCAGTCCCCAGAAGACCGCAAGAAAACTTTGGGTGTAGGAGGAGCCTATTCGGACATACAAGGCGAGAGTGGCCGTGATTCTGGATCCGAAGGTTCCGGGTTCAACACTCGCACCATTCGGATCACTTTTCAATCCCTCGGCTCACTGAGGAAGCAGTATGGGCGACGCCATTACGCGTGACTCGGCATACAGTGCGTCGCTAACAACCCAATACAAATGGGACATACACATTGTGGTATTATTGTCTTAAAAGGTTATTTTTGGGAGGGGGCAATTTTTCTTCAGAATACCATGTTTATGAGGGTGACTAATATGATGGGACCACTTATTTTCTGTGCAAATGGATTTAAAAAAAACAACATTTTCTTTTAAATTCCAACTTAAATGTAAACTAACCTAACCTAGCCAAACGTAAACAATCTGTTTGCGTTATGGATGCAAGTGTGTGTAAATATTTTTTCCTGTTACCACCTTAAATGACAATAATACCAAAAGGTTTTAAAAATAATAACAAAAGTTGGATTTTGCTTCAAAAGCAGCATAGGTTAGGTTAGGTTAGGTGACGTGAGGCTGGCTTGGTTTCTTGCTTAATTCTGATAATCTTTAGGAAATATATTCCTTGACATTTTTGTTCTCTAACTTTATTCGTTGGAATTTTTATACGGAGGTAGGTTAGGCTAGGTTAGGTTAGGTTATGCTGCATTTTTCAACATTTCTTTTTACGCTATGTTACATAACTTAAAGCCACTTTTTGACATTATTTTGCTCACAACCTGAAAAGTAAGTATTTGCACAGAAAATGAGTTGCCCCATCATCTTAGTCACCTTCATAAACACGTCATTACAAATAAAAATTTAAAACTAAAAAAAAACATCTATTAAAACAAATTTACACACCTTGCTGCCGTCCAAAGGAAGAAAAAGGCAAGTTCCTCGTGCATTCATTGACATCTACGCTTCTATGCCCACGGGCAGTTGTAGTGCATGAAGGTGCAATTCAGCTGTTTTTAAAAATGCTGTGATTATCCCCTATATTGATTCAAACCGGTCAGAAGGAGAGAGACGAAAATTGCATTGATCGAAACGGCAACTTTCGATTTACTTCTTTTGGACGGGAGTTTGGCACTTGTCAGTGGCAGGTCTGAAGGGTTCAGAGAAATGAACATTGCTTTTGCAAGCATGAAAGTGGTGTCATGTCAAACATATATTTTCGTAAGAAGGATAACTTGAAACATACTCCAAATGTAAATATTACTGGAGCATATTTTCTCACCTTTGTGCTTGACACACTGTTCTTTAGCATGCGTGGCTTCCAAGGGTAACCGGGTTATGTATAATTTACCCAAGTTCCATGAAACTGAAACTTCACTTTGGATGCAATTTTTTCCATATATATGTATGGAACAGTGGTGAAAAAAAAATGAACACCGAAGGAATCTCATTATTTTCATATGCGTGCGCTCACATATACCGCAACGCCCCATTAAATATAATAATCCTTCGATGAAACTAGCTTACCTCGCATACTACATTAGCTTACCTCGTCGACTTGATCTAGGAACTACACTGTGTTATAGGCATAGGCCCCCAAGTCGGGAATGTAGCTAGGTACGTGCCAGAAGCAACACGATGATTTGAAGTATACTCCAAATGTTATAATTTTTGTAGAAACCTTCCTACTCTCTTAGTTGATAGACTATTTTAAGTACAAATTTACCTACATACAAGAAACACTTAGTTTACCTCACGACTAGACAGCCACTTTCCACAAAATATAATGCACAGGGCAAGCAGAATTCCCACATTTGGAACGAAACGTGTTGCATACTATACCTTATAATGAATGGAATTACGGCAATCATTGAAAATAAACGAAGGTGCTAGTTTTTATTCTTGTAAATACTTGTGGCTATTATGTCCATCGAAGCATGTACACATTCCTTATTTTAGTTATCAAATACACGAAACGTTTTGCACGTTCGGATACCTAATTCAGATCATGCTGTCCTTTGGTCCAAACAATCGTTCTAAGGTCTCGAAATATGTATTGAGGTCAGGTGAATACCCCTTTCGTACTGTATTGAGTGGGGAAACATAAATTTAGGGGTACTTCTACACGCTGAAAATGATAAAGAGAATGCAAGAAGTATTCTTGCATATAATATGTGTCCAAGGTCAATGACATAAGGTCATGTCAGGTATCATGTACGAGAATGTCATCTGATACAGAATATTGATGTTCCTCTTTGACACATTTTACTTCAGTTCCAGCGCCGCCTAAGTCGCGTGACATGATATTACACGGAAAGCCAATGACCTCAGATGACTTGACCTGGTATGATCGGACCATATTTGATTTTACCTTTTTATGGCCATACTTTTCAAACGGTGTGCACGTAGGTGAAGGCTGAAGTGAATATACTACTATATATATATATATATATATATATATATATATATATATATATATATATATATATATATATATATGTATAAAGTATATGTATATATATATATATATATATATATATATATATATATATATATATATATATATATATATATATATATATATATATATATATATATATATGTATATATGTATATGTATATATATATATATATATACATATATATATATATATATATTTATTTATTTATTTATATATATATATATATATATATATATATATATATATATATATATATCAGTGGCGTAGCCGAGGGGGAGCGAAGGGGGCAGCTGCCCCTCCTGGATGGTCTGAGGGGCCCTTAGCCAGAGTTGAGAGGCCACTGGACCGACGTTTAGGGCACCTGAACCGACGAAACGCTGAAAGAAAGGGCCCCGGCCGATGAAGAAGGCCCGAGCCCAAGCCAGTGCACTCATGAAGATGTTGAGGACCCTTGGCTAGGCTAACTTGAAGAGCTTCTAGATTTACGGAGGAGGCCTCGGATAGTTGGAAGGGCTCCTAGGCTGATTGAGAGGGCCCGAACCAATATGAAGGTTCCCTGGGATATCGACGGAGCCCAAGCCGAGAAAGGGCCCTTGACCTGATAGACAGGGCCAAAGCGTTTGAAAAGGGGTCACCGGCTTGCCGGAAAATGCCCTGGGTCGTCAAAGAGAGGCCCTGAGACGACCGAGGTGGCCCTAGTTGACGGAGAGGACCTAGGGTCATGAGAAAGGGCCCCTTGGCCGGCGGATGGGCCCAAGCCGTACAAGGCTCCTAATCTGATGGAGAGGGCCATGCTGTTTAAAGAAGGTCTCCGGTCTGACAGAGAAGGCCCTGGATCGCTAAGGGGCCCCTGCACCGACGGAGAGGACTCCTGGCCGCGGGAAGACCCCTTGCCGTCGAAGAGGGTCCAGATCCGGAAAAAGGGCCTCTGGGCCGATTAGGGTCGGAAAAGCACAGTGATAGAGGAGGCCCAAGCTTTTGAAGAGGGGACTCCGGATGGACGGAGAGTGTCTCGAGCCGTGAAAGAGGGGCCCTAAGCCGACGGATGGGGGCCGGGCCGGACGTACAAAGGCACTGGGTCGGCTTTGGCTCACGCTGATAAAGGGTGCTCAGACCTGACAGCGGGCTTCAGGCCGATACAGAGGCCCGTGAGCTACGGAGATGATCCGGGCTGGAGCGAAAGGTTCCCGGTTCTACATAAAGGACTTCTGAGCCCATGGAGGACCTCAAGATCACTGACATAAGGTCATGTCCGGTATCATGTATGACTATGTAATCTCATACCGAATGTTGCTGTTCCTTCTTAAGTCACATCTTACTTCAGTTCCAGCGCCGCCTAAGTCGCGTGACATGACATTTCACGGCAAGCCAATGACCTCAGATGACTTGACCTTGTGTGATCTGACCATATTTGATTTGACCTTTCTATGGAATTACTTTTCAAACGGTGTACACTTAGGTGAAGGATGAAGTGAATATACTAATATATATATATATATATATATATATATATATATATATATATATATATATATATATATCAGGGGCGTAGCCAAGGGGGGAGCGAAGGGGCAGCTCCTCAGGGGCCCGCATGGCCACTCAAGGCGTAGGTGCATAGGGCCCGCAAGGGCCCTTGGGCCGAATTCAAGGGCCCCTGGGCCAACGTGAAGGGCTCCTGGGCCGACGTGAGTGGCCACTGGGCCGACGTAAAGGGCCTCTGGGACAACGTGAAGGGTCTCTGGGCTAACACGAAGGGTCCCTAGGACGACATGAATGGCCCATGGGACAACGTTCAGGGTCCCTTAGACAACGTTCAGGGACCCTGGGTCGACTTGAATGGTCTCTGGGCCGACGTGAAGGGCCTCTGGGCCTACTTGAAGGGCCCTGGGCCGACGTTTAGGGCACCTGGACCGACGAAAGGCTGACGGAAAGGGCCCTGGCCGATGAAGAGGGCCCGAGCCAACGTCGATTGCACTGAGGAAGATGTTGAGGGCCCTTGGCTAGGCTAATGTGAAGAGCTTCTAGGTTTGCGGAGGGGGCTTCGGATAGTTGGAAGGGCTCCTTGGCTGACTGAGAGGGCCCGAACCAATATGAAGGTTACCTGGGCTATCGGCGGAGCCCAAGCTGAAAAGGGAACCCCTGACCTGATAGGGCCCAAGTGTTTGAAAAGTGGCCTCCGGCTTGCCGGAAAATGCCCTGGGTCGTCAAAGAGAGCCCCTGAGACGACGGAGAGGGCCTTAGTTGACGGAGAGGACCTAGGGTCATTAGAAAGGACTCTTTGGCCGGCGGATGGGCCCAAGCCATACAATGCTCCTAATCTGATGGAGGGGCCCATGCTGTTCAAAGAGGGTATCCGGTCTGACAGAGGAGACCCTGGCTCGTTAAGGAGGGCCCCTGCACCGACGGAGAGGACCCCTAGCCGCGGTAAGACCCCGGGCCGTCGAAGAGGGCCCAGATCCGGTATGAAGGGCCTCTGGGCCGATTAGGGTCGGAACCTCAGTGATAGGGGAGGCCCAAGCTTTTGAAGCGGGGACTCCGGACGGACGGAGTGTCCCGAGCCGTGAAAGAGGGGCCCTAAGCCGACGGATGGCGGCCCGGGCCGGACGTGCAAAGTCACTGGGTCGGCTTTGGCTCACACTGATGAAGAGGGGCTCAGACCCGACAGCGGGCTTCAGGCCGGTAAAGAGGCCCCTGAGCTACGGAGACGATCCGGGCTGAAGCGAAAGGTTCCCGGTGCTACGTAAAGGGCTTCTAAGCCCATGGAGGCCCGGACTGTTAAAAAGTTATGACGTGTCAAAGGGATAAAGGGGTACCCACCCTCCTGACGAGTCTGATGTGACTCTCCGGGCGAGCGCCCTGAGGTGCAGAGATATAACCGAGGACAAATTTAGATGCATCTAATAGCTTGTGTGGAAAATGCCCTTGAGACATGAAGACGTCCACCCTGAGGGCTAGCAAGGGCAGTGAAAATAAGAGGGGACCCGTCCGAGAGCTGGAATGCTCATACCAGCTGGAAAGAGTAGTTTCAGCTAGAATGGGCACCTAACAGCTGAGGAATAAATAAGGCACCTGGGCGTCAGATATGGATGAATGGGCGTCAGATATGGCTCTTTGGGTTTGAAAGGGCCCCTGAGGGATGAAAGGGGACTGGTGAGGGCCCATCTGAGATCTGAAATACCCCCCGAGGTGAGAGCTAGACATGATTATTGAGAACAGTGCTGGGCCCCTACAAGCTGGAGAGGACTCAGAGGGCTGAAGAGGATCTCATGAGAGCCAAAGAGGACTGGACTGGGATTCTTCTGAGGTTGAGCGGATGCTAATGGATGAACAAGGTCTCCTGAGATAGTGAACAATTCCATGTTCGCTGGAGCTTGAGGTGAGGAATACCAAAGGCCACCCGTCGATAACATATGAAGGGCCCCTAGCAGCTTGGGAGGAGGCCCCTTGGAGCTAACATAGCCCACGGGAGCTAAGAAGAATACCTAAGGGTAGCGACGGTTGAGAGGAATACTGAGAGCCAATGTCAGCGCTAGAAAGTCCTTGAAGCTAGAAAGACTGTCAAGGACTGGGAAGGGCTCACAGCAGATGGAAAGTACCCCTGATTGAAAGTGGTCACTGAGCGCTAGTGAGGACTGGGCTGGTATGCCAAAGAGTCTTGGATGGGGTCCCTATGAGAAGAACAGTGCCCCTGAGATCTAAAGAGATTCCCTAAGGGCTAGCGATGTTTGGGATGAGTACTGAGAGCCAGTTTCAGAGCTAGAATGTTATTACTAGCCCGAAAGACCTCGAAGACCAGGGGTCCCCCTGGGATCTAGAGCGGACCGGACTGTGATGCTCCTGAGGCCTGGGAAAGACATTGAGTGATGAACAGAGCCACAAAGAGCTAAGGAGGGTTCCGAGAGCTGGCGATGTTTGTTAGAAATTGTGAGGCCTGTCTCAGAGCTGCAGGATTCCCCTGAAAGCTAGAGAATTTTCGACGGCAGACTGAATGAAATAGCCCCATGCAAGATGGGGAAAGCTCTTGACGGATAACAATAGGTCCCATGAGGAGGCAGAGAGGAATGGACTGGAATGCTCCTGAACTTTGAGATGGGGCCCTGAGGGATCTTGGCCCTCGGAGAGCTAGTGAGGTCCTTAAGAACTGGCGATGGGTGGGAGGAATAATGATGGCTAGCCTCAGGGATAAGGTATCCACCTACGCCCGCCCCTTTTAGCAACACAAATATATACTAGATCAAGCAAGACATTTTGAGATGTTCACCAAGCAACACCACAAATTTTTCAAAACTTATTATATACATATATATATATATATATATATATATATATATATATATATATATATATATACATACATACATACATACATATATATATATACGTACATACATACATACATATATATATATATATATATATATATATATAGATACACTACGCCGAGCGGTAGCGACGCTCCTGTTTGAGAAAAAACATACACATTTCTAATTTCCCAGGGTATGGGGACCTGAAGACATACGTGTGTGTGTGTGTGTGTGTGTGTTATACTCCACCATGCCCTGTTTATGGGAACTACGTTTGATTATGCACAATGCTGTGCGCAGTTGTATGTGTTGCGTAGCAACGGTCCCCAGAAACTACACTAAGTCAATGCTCTCAAGGTCACATACTCGGGCTGACGCTCAATCTCTGCACGCGCTGCCCACGTGGCCGTAAGGAGGTGACAGTCCCGGTAGTCGATTCCCGAATGCAAATATACAGCTGGAGCCGGGAAACGGCGTGAACAGCAGAACTTGTGCTCGACTCCATTTGTTTAGTCGACTCACATGTGACTCATATATCTTGAGTTCTGATTCGACTCATGATTCAGAGCAGGTCAAAATTATTTGATTCGACTCAATGCAGACTCAGAGCTCACAAAGCATGATTCGACTTGCGACTCAAACAGATTGACAAAAATTTGAATCGATTCAGATCCGACTCATTGATATCGGACTCATGGGCCATATGATTCAGTGTCACTGCCCACACATTATATATATATATATATATATATATATATATATATATATATATATATATATATATATATATAGCTTACCTTTATTTAATTAGACACAGATAAATATGCTTTGACATCAAAATGTCTGTTGAATAAATTGGTTTTGCTATAACTTTTCTTCAACTCACCTTATATATACAATGTATGGTGAAAACATAGTTATAGCAAAAACAATTTATTTCACCGATGTTTGATGTCAAAGCATCTGGTACATATATATATATATATATATATATATATATATATATATATATATATATATATATATAAATTATCATGTGATGTGAACACAAGTTATAGCAAAAATAATTTATTCGACAGACGCGTTTCGACGTCAACGCGCATCTTCATATGTCTAATTAAATAAGGGAATTAGTATTTATTTAGACACCAACGACGAAACCTTAAACATCGAAACATATGTTGAATATATTTTCCCTATAACTTTGTTTTTCCCGCTCTCGTTATTTATCATTCGTCACGAACTGCTGTAACAGTTGGTGTTTTATATATATATATATATATATATATATATATATATATATATATATATATATATATATATATATATATATATATACTTATAAACAAAAGTTGAGATGGAAGCACCACAACTTAAAAAGAAATCAGTATCTAATGCATCACAAAACTCCTGTTTATTCTGATTGCAGATACCTACCTTGCAGTGCAGGACCGTTTCAGTTCCATATTCTTTTCACAATCACAACCCATTTCTGTGTTATGTTCCTGGCACTAGGATTTACTCATGCATGATACTGATTGTGACTACCAAGCTTAACACTAATACTTTTTTTGTAGTTATTGTCATTGGCTTTTGATAAATAACTTAGTACCCCTCATTCTTTACTCACTGGAAGCTGACAAATTGACCATTGTAATGCTAAGTATGTATAGTTATGCTGTTTTACCTACTTTGTGTCATGACATACTATTCACAAGATACATGCTTTATATCATTTGTTCATAACTTGCATTTGAGTCATAAAGACTAAAATAGACTTATTGTGATTTGAATTATTGACTCTGGGATTCCACTCATTTAAAAAAGAAAGAATCGTGATTCAACTCACGACTCAAGATATATTTTGGGGAAAGAATCGATTCAATTCGCGACTCATCCAAAAACCATTGATTCATGGTCTATTC
>JAOTOM010000727.1:0-32500 GCA_034440615.1 Ashinkailepas kermadecensis
TAATATTTCCCAATTCGTCACAGCCATTGAATCTGCTTGAGACACAGCTGCTCTTGTTGTGCATTTCGAGCGATGAATATTGATGCCATCAGAAAAGCAAATTATGTCAGCAGCGAGACTGACCTTGCTTCCACTAGGGTAATGATTACAGGTACTGACAGCAGCGCGGCCAGAAATGCTTTTGGGTGCGCCACCCTGGTGGCCTTATTCGTGTCTATATGAAGACTCCTTACGTCTGCCATGTGTTCCTCCTGTCCGACAGTTTGCATCTCTTTATATATGCCCTGCATATATAAAGCAATTCACAAGGAGCAATAGCATTCCGCATAAGACGACATTGCGGGCGAAATGTCGCCAAGGCAGCTGACGCGCAAAGAAATACCAACTCCACACACAAGACGACGGTGTAGATTATGCATAATACTTGACATGACGTAACACCATGGACCGTGTCACATATTTGAAAGCCGAATGTTTATATCATTCTTTCGTCACGTTCTGCATGAAAATTTTTCCTCTTTCTCAGAGAAAAAAAGAGACTTTTAACCGACCTCCCCTTTCTAAACCTTGGTTGTTTTTTATTTTTGGAAAGGGAAGAAATTTTTTATATTAAAAGAAAAAAATATAATGTTAATATTGGTATTTTGTGAAAATTAAAGAAAATTTAGGTTTTTTAAAAATTTTGTATATTTACACTGGTCTGCGTGATTTATAAGGTCAAGGGTGTCTCAGCTGTTTTTAGGTCAGTTTTTTCATGCTGATTCCGAAAATTGCATCCGTTTTCTCTAAGCGCTCTTCATATGTGGCAATCTGATGTATAATTAAGCAAGTTTGTTATGGGTGCAATATAACCCACTGGGGTTGACGCACCCTAAAACCCCAATAATCAATCATTGCTCGATTAGCTCGATTTTTTAAATATGTTATTTCACTCATATGAACCAAAACATTGCTCTGACTGGTTTACTAGTGAATCCGACAGAAGCATAAATAAAGGTTTAAACTCCAAACAGATGGACCATAAGTGTATTCAGAGCGCATCCCAACAGTACACACTACTGCGGAATAAATGGCCTTTTCAGGGACTTCCGACTGTGTTGAGCAGATGGGACATCCCTCTTCAGGCACCAACAATAGTCCGTCAGAAAGTTCACATCCCACCGACCTCGGTAGCGTTCTTCCATCACCCGTATGTCTTTGTGGAAGCGTTCTCCCTGCTCTTCACTGTAATCTCCACAGTTATCTGGGAAATAATCTAGATGGGACCTAAGGAAGTGTATTTTTACCGACATTCGAGCACCAAGTTGCTGAAAACTGTCCATCAACTCATCGACGACCTTCACGTATTCCGCACTTCTGTGATTACCCAGGAAGTTGGTGATGATTGACTTCAAGGCCAGCCATGCAGAGAGCTCAGACTGTTCCAGACCTTCTTCGAATCGAGTATCCTTCATGAGCTCCCTTATCTGAGGACCGTCGAATACACCAGCCTTCAGCTTCTCTCTGCTCACATGAGGAAATTTCTGTCCCAAAAATGTAAATCCTCGTCCTTCTTTATCCAGTGCTTTCACAAAATTTTTCTACCGATTCCTTCAGCAGTCTGGGCGCTAAGACAGTTCAACCCATCTGACCCCATTGTACAAGATGTTTTACGACGTCTTAGACTGCTGGCTCAAGCGGGAAAGGCTGCTGTCTTCTGTTGGATCCCGAGCCATGTCGGCATCGTGGGGAACGAGGCAGCAGATGCTGCTGCGAAGCGAGCAGCCCAAGCCCCATACGTACGATCTATGCCGCTCCCAGCGAGAGAATATTACCGCTCTGTCGTGACCTTTGTTTTAAAAAAATGGCAGTTAAACTGGGATACGTTGCAGGACAACAAATTACGAGCAATCAAGCCATGTCTTGGAGAGTGGCCCTCGTCCTACCGTAGGACGAGGCGAGACGAGGTTGTACTCTGCCGCCTTCGGCTGGGGCACACCCACCCAACACACCACCATCTGCTTTGTGGGGAGGACAGGCCAAGCTGTCCTCGATGTCATGCACCGCTGTCAGTGCGCCACGTTCTTATTTCATGCCCCATGCTTGCAAATGATCGAAGACGTATTTTTTTTTAGGAATGCAGTCGATGTCACTCCGCGATCTCCTGGGTGACAAATCGCCCATGGTAACTTCAGGACAACTTTTTCGCTTTATCTCTGATGTCGACTTCAGAGCAATTTACACCCCACACTGACATGCAATACTAGAAGTTGTCTCACGTGACACATGAAATGATCTGCTTTTATTGTGAAGGCTCGTGTGTTGCCGTTACTGTCGGAACCAATCCTCTCAAGCTGCTCATCTAATATCGTTATGGGCGCTGTATGACCAACGCAGTCGATGCGCCTCTAAACCCAAATAACCAACCAACCAACCACAAAATGTTTCAGCAAACCGAGTTTGATATGGAGTGGTGGAAGTAGGATTTTCTGTGGTTCAACCAGGGGGCGTGACTGCACGTTGTGGGAGCCAGGTTCAAGTGCATGCCTGGATGGCCAGTCGCGTTGTACATAGTGCTGTTTGTCAGCCCGACTGTCCCAGAGGCATAGCAAGCATGGATATTTCGTGTAGCCGCCCTGCAGCCCAAGGACGAGACCTACTACCTTGAGGTCACCACAGATCAGCCAACCATGCTCTTTGTAGTTCAAAGCAGACAACAAAAGTTCCATGCTGTTATGCGTTTCCCTCAGTTGCACGGAGTGTCCAACAGGAATCGACGCGAACTTATTGCCTTTGCTCAGAAGAACTGCCTTCAGGCTCCTACTCGAGGAGTCTATGAACAGCCTCCATTCTGCCGGGTTGTACTCTGTACCCATTGCTTCTACTAGGCCCGCGATGTTGTTGCAGTAGACTAGAGAATGTTCTTCGTCGAAGGTAAAGTATTCTCTTAATTCTTTTTCGCGATTCCGATACCAAAAGAATGTCGTTTCAGGCGCCAGCAAACGTTTCTCGCGGAGCCGTGAACCCAGCAGCTGAGCAGATTCCTTGGACAAGTTCAGGTCCCTCGTTAGGTCATTGAGCTCAGCTTGGTTCAACGGTACCGGTCGATCGATCTCGGTCGGTTCATATGCACCAGACGCGTCTGCGTCCATTTCATCCCCACTAGAGTCGGAAGATGACTCGATGTCGACATCGGGTTCAGGGATGGGGACATCTGGACCATGAGGGACTGGCTTGATGGCTGATGGCATATCCGGATATTTTACATGCTTCTGTTTCTTTCGATTTACTCCTTTCAGATCTGTCATACAAAATAGCAGTCGGTGGTATGATCCTTTCCCTCCCGCCACACCATGGGAATGCCGAACGGCATGGATTTCCGGGTCTTGTTCTTCGAGGCTCGTAGGCCTTCCATACATGACTTGCAGCAGATATAAGGGGCAAACGGCTTGTCCTGATCACCAAGTTTCACTCCAAAATATGCGTGGTAACTCTTTTTTACAAAGTCGGTTATGCTTGCCTGGCGATCTGGTAGGGTGACCTTTCCACATATGTAACAGAACCTGTCTGGATGATTTTGACACTGCCGACTCATGACTTCAGATTACACCTGGAAATACACAAAAACGACATTAGAGATGATGCATCCAGTAGGGGAGAGTGGTGAGAATTGGGACAAAAATCGGACCGCAACTTTGACACGCCGTTGCACCCGTGTCATTGCAGCGAGCGACATATTCCTGATTTCAAAGTAAACCCCAGACATTTGTGCGCCGCAGACTGAAATTTGAAAATGAAAAGTAATGAATCTACTCTGTTATTCAAGAAAAATGAAAAGTGCAATTTTAGTGAGAATTGGGACGACGAGTGAGGGAGTATTGGGACTGGTGACAGGGAGAAATGGGACTCAAAAGGAGATTTGGGACGTGAATTAAAATAGGTAAAGGTTAGTCTGTGATTATTTCGGCGGTTCACTCAAAATTGTGTCATACGAAGCACTTCTTTATTTCAAGTTGTGGTGCATAAAATCATCATGGATAAAATTTTGAGTGTTGTCCCTACTTCTTGCTAAACTAGTCCGTTAGTAGCTCTTCGACGGATGCTAAAAACATTTACTAAAATCAAATGCTTTATTGCGATATGACGGGTCAATTACAGGCTCAGTTGACAGTAGTTTCATTGAAGTAGTTTACTAAAATTTACTTACATTTACTCAAATCAAATGCTTTTTTGCGATATGATGGGTTAATTATGGGCTCAGTTGACAGTAGTTTCATTGAGGTAGTTTTATAAAATTTACTTACATTTACTAAATTCAAATGCCTTATTGCGATATGACGGGTTAATTACATGTAAACTACATGCAACATTACAATGGGACAGGCTGGGAGAATTGGGACGCTTGTCCCAATTATCCCACCATCACCATTTTCCATCAATCAGGTCCGTATGTCGAACACACACGAGCAAATAGCAAAAACACTTGTCAAATGTTGCAAAATTGCATATGTTAGTAATATATTCGTAATTGAACAAAATATTTGATGATACCATCCCAAGAAACGAGTTATTGACGCCCCAAAATAAGAACCTTTTCCACTCACTGTTCACACAGCCACGTTGCGCGTCGAAAAGGAAGACGGCGGTGCTTGCCAACGCTGCCGCTTGTTAATAAGAAAATATTACATAATAAAAAGCAGCGTTGGACTTGTACTTTAAAAGATAATGCTTTGTCCCTTTTCTCCCGCGTCCCAATTCTCACTTCTCTCCGCTACTGATATATCATACTGCAGTATGCATACTGATACATCAGTGTGTGAGTTGTTATCTTTGACGTAGTGTGAAAACTTGAGCTAATCGAGAAAAATGGATAGTATTTTCGGATTCAGCACACGAAACTTGTATTAGAACAGCTGAGAAACTTCCGACCTTTTGAAAAAAGTTTTGAAATGCAGGCCAGTGTAATCCTCCTTGATCCGTCCCAAGTCAATTTCAAGGGGGAAAGAAAACAAAATAGGGAAGGAAGGTAAGGAAAGAAAAATGGGGGGGGGCCAAACCACCAACAAAGAAAAAAACCCCCCCCTCCCCTTTTTAAAGGAAAGAAAAAAAAAAAAAAACAAAAAAGTTAAAAAAACACCCCCCCCCCCCCCCCCCCCCCCGCCCCGCCCACCCCACTCCCCCCCTATTTTTAAATTCTTTTTTTTTTTTCCTTTTTTTTTTTTTTTTTTTTTTTTTTTTTTTTTTTTTTTAAAAACCCCAAAAAAAAAAAAACCCAACGACATATCCATTTCAAAACCGTTGGATGGTACTTCTGGGAATCTCCTGGGCTGACCTTTTCGGACTCGGATTGATGTCTGTGATGCGTTGTGCATTTTAGGTTGCTTGGTGTCGTGTGTTGTGACTGACTAGACTGGGCGATCACGATGACTACATCAATGCACATGCTTGATCAGAGGACATTATTTTCGATTTCTATGCCTTTGTGGAGGCTGTGCCCCCTCCCCGCCGCTGAATTCGCCTCACCAAAACTTTGGCTTCGCCCCTCCCTAATGTTAGGCACCGAGGAAATACCTTCACCCATCGTCATCACAGTTCAGGCCTGCTGTGCTCCGATGCTCCATGAAGGCCGGTGTGTTTTAGCCTACATATGGGCGCAGAAATATTTTACTTAAGCCGGTGTGTGTTTGTTGGTTTGTAGAGTGAGGGGAGGGTGACGGTAACGTTGACGATGACGGTGACGTTGACGATGACGGTGACGTTGACGATGACGATGGACCCGAGTCCACTGTATGACTCTGTAGTGGCATGCTATGACTAAAAGTTTTTATGTTGACATATACTGTGTACTGCTCTTTTGCTTAGGTGACTTCACCTGTTACTGGACGATTTTGCCCGTTGGCGAGGATGCTGAACAAACATAAACATACACATCGGCAAATACAAAATCAGAATTATTGAGGTCTGAAAATATAGTGGGCGAAATCCGATGAGTTTTTGGATGGGGGGGGGCGGGGGTCTAGTACGTTGACACTTCGCCCCCCCCCCCCGCAATGTTTTTTAAAAATCGACACCCCTGGTGACGAGTGACAATCGGTAGGCCGAAATGGCAATGTACTTGGGCCTCTGTAAATTGGGGGTGGGGGCGCTCTTTATAGGGTCCCTATTAACAGTTGGAATTATTGGTGGCAATGCCAACATTGAGGGGCACTTGCCCCCTCGAAAGTATGCAAAACAACGCCCATGCTTTGAGCAATGCCTGGAAGCCAGATGAACTGGTGGATCTAGGGAGCATCTTGGACATGTCCCCAAACTACCTGTTTGACGAGGAGAACGTGGCGCAGTTCGCCAGTGAAGTTTGCGACCAGTGGCTTGCCATCCAGCTCTCTAAGCGAGAACATGAAAAAGCAATTGCAAAGCTGGTGGCCATGCAGGGCATTGCTACAGACGTGCTGAAACGACTATTGTCAGCCTTCATATGCGTTATGCCGCACAGTATGGCCATAAAATGAGCAATGTCACACTACAACAGCATCAAGTCAGGGCACTACATGAGTACGGCAAACGACACGGTGAACGACAGACTGACTATCAGCATCAGCAGTGCGGGAACTGCTTCGTTCGATCCCCGCCCAGTAATGGACAACCATATAGCCAAGAAGGCGAGGCACTATCGGCTTCCGGATCCTCGAACATGCAAGAAGAGAGGGTTCTTCCAGAACTTCTACCGTTGAGAGGGAAGGCTGTGTGTTACGTGTGGTACTGTGGTAACGTGTTCTCCCTGGGGCGCGCGCGCCGGGAAGCCATCATACACGCCGACGCTGCCGCGCATCCTGGACGCGCCGCCCGTGCGCTGCTGGATCGCCGAGCAAATCCGCTAGTGTGAGGCTGTGGTGCACCTGTTGAGCATGAGCACCGTGTACGGTGGCGCGGGTGGCATGTCAGCGCCGGCCGGCTGCCCGCACAGCGCGGCCACCGTCGCCTCCCAATGCCTGCGAAGGTGCCTGTGCGGTCGCCGTTGATGTCGCCGCACCGCAGGCGCTCGTTATCTGCTCCGGTGTTGATTGCACTGCCCCAGCCGTCGCCAGCCGCCCCGCAGTCCGGGACCTGTCCAGTGTTTACAGCCCAGCGCCGGTCGCCCAGTCCGGGGCCTGTCCAGTGCACTGGAAAGGCCTTGGAGCTGGTATCTGGGTAGCTATGGAATTTACATTTATTCGAAATACGAGTAGGTAAGCACTGCAGTGTTTACAGCCCAGAGCCGGCGCCAGACCTGCGTCTGATTAGTTCGGCGCCGCGCCGGCGTACAGCTCAGCTTCGTTATCAGCCCGGCTGCACCATACACGGATCCCAGTCAGCGGCAGCCGCTCAATATGTCGAAAGGACTGCCAGTGGGTGCCGTATAGAGCCCACGCTGCTTACCGCACTATTTCTATTTTCCACCTTACGCGATGTGTGTAACCATTGTTTTCGAACCTGATGTACGGTCACTGAGGATTTCCCGTTGACGAGTGCAGGCTCATGTGACACATGCGAGCGAGAGAAGACTAAAACTATCGAGGGAGATGCTTGCTTATTTTGCACCAGCGATGCCCTGTGGCAGCTGGCTGGCTGATGGTCCGTGTGCTATACTGTAGTGTGCCCACGCGATGAATAGATGTTGCCAAGAGGTTGTAAACAAAAACATGTCATGTAGCAGGTAGTGGTGATGGCTTCGTCGGCAACGGTGCGAACATAAGCAAGACACAAAAACCGTGTTAGTTGCGAGGGAGGACGCAGCAGAATGGGCTTAACGTGGGCTATCGGATACAATTTTTCAGCGTACGGGATACCCGAGCCGGCGGTGCCCAGACGATGATGAAGCTTTTGAGGAGCTGGTATCTGCGTAGCTACGGGATTTACATTATTTGAAATACGATTAGGTAATATAATAATTACGTTGTGTTTTGCTCAGCACTTTGAGTTGTTCTTGGATTCTGGCCACGGGAGGTGCAGCCAAGTGCTCCCCCCCCCAGCTCCCAAAAATACATTTTTCATTTTTTTTACGGTCCGCCATCCAAGATCAGTTGACCAGGAGTGTCCACTCACCTTACCCAACGACTGCAACCACTTTACGTTAACACCATAAAATAAACAGTAAAGTCGCGGCACTCACAGCTAAGAGATGGAAAACAAATAAACAAGCATAAAAGCACCCAGTGTTGAGCAATAAAACTAGCAATAAAGAATGCTGTAAGTAGTCATACCCAAAGGAGGCATATGACTGGCCCTAGATCCATCCCAAAAGAAGTTAAGGCCTAAACTATAATGTTAGTAGCTGGTTTGTGACGAGATGGTAGTGAGCACTCCTAATTTCAAATGCATTTTTTTACTTAGGCTCCTGCCACAGCTCCATCCAGCTAAGCATAAGCTTGTTGCTGGGTGGAATGTGGGAGGAGCTATAGTTGGGTGTTTTTCAGCTTCTTTATATGGTTAAGCACACACACACACACACACACACACACACCCGCGCCCATGCACACACACGCATACACATACATGCACACACACACACAACACACACATACATACATACATACACAATACACACACATACACCCACACACCCGCGCCCATGCACACACACTCATACACATACACACACACACACACACACACACACACACACACATACATACATACATACATACATACACACACACACACACGCACACACCTACACACCCATGCATACACATGTGTATTCCCCTGGTATTCAACAGACAGAGTGAATGCATAAGTCATTTAGTATTTGCTCAAGAAGTATGTCTTAATGTGATTTTTAGAACAGTCTTAGAATTTGGTGTCTCTGTATGCAGGAAATGTTTTGCTATGATAATTTTCCAAAGCTTAGGTCCAAAACATTCAATGGTGAAGAGACGATAATTTGTGTTGGAATAGCAGTGATAGCAGGGGTTTTGTAACCGTGTGGAATATGGGGTATTCAGAGATTCCGTGAAAAGGAGTCTAATAGAATGAGATAGCTGATTATAAATGAATTTTTGCATAATAAGCAACATCTGAAGTTTTGCTATATCTTGGACTTTCAAAACTTTGTATTTCTTAAATATAGGGTTTGCACTCTGAGGGGGAAATACACCCTCAATAATGCGCATCATTTTTTTTAGAAGCAAGGATAATTTGTGTTTCTGTTTAGCATAGTTTGTACCCCAGAAAAACAGCAATAATTTATATATGGGAGAATTGATGCATTATACAACTTTAGGAGGTGATTTTTGCTTAGGAGACATTTTGTTTTTGATATAATTCCTATTTTACGACTTATTATGTTTGAGACACTGCTGATATGGGATGCAAATATCAAATTATCATCTATGTATACACCAAGGTATTTCACTGGATTTTGATGCAAAATAGCAATCCCATGAAATTTGATCTCAATATCAATATTAGTTTTGTGATTGTTATATAGTTGGTATACAGTTTTGGATTCATTTAATGACAAAAGATTCGAATGCAGGCATTGTGAGATTTTTGGCAAGGAATTTTTTTCTTCTTTTGAAGCTCTTTAGGGTCAGTGCTTTTGAAGAAAAAAGCTGTGTCATCAGCATATATAAATGCCTGACATTCTACATGCAAATTTACAAGATCATTTATGTATATTGTAAAGAGTAAGGGGCCTAGAATTAAGCATTGTGGTACACCCATTTCAATTTTTCTGAAAGCAGAGGTGCTGTTATTGATTGTGGTAGCTTGCATTCTTCCTGACAGATATGACTGTAACATTTTAATTGCATTTCCCTTCACACCACATTTTTCCATTTTTGCACATAATATTTCCATGTCAACAGTATCAAATGCCTTTCTCAAACCAAGGTAAATTCCAACAACATATTCATTATTTTCAAATCCTTTGGTGATCAAGCCCTGTATTAAGAGAAGAGGCATATATGTGGACCTATCTTTTTCTGAAACCGAATTGTTGATCAGAAAGAAGGTTGTGTAGTGTGAAATGTTCCAAGAGTTGGTTGTAGATGATCTGTTCTAATATTTTTTACATATATTGAAGAATACTAATTGGTCGGTAGTTACAAAATGTTGCTGGGTCACCTTTTTGTAGATGGGCTTGACATCAGCTATTTTAAATGGCTTGGGGAAGATCCCACTATTCAGGCATAGGTTAATGGCATGGGTTAAGAGTGGTAATATTGACCTATAAGATTGTTTAAATATCCTATAATGTATTCCATCAATTCCTTACCCAACATTTTTTTAAAGAAGCAATCACTGTATCTAAATTGTTTTCTGTTACTGCTAATAGTGCCAGTGATATATCTGGGTACGTATGTATGTATTCTAAAGCATAGGTGTTGTTTTGAGGAATCTGTTCCCTCAATTTTGATGCAATTTCTGTGACATATTTATTGAATCCTTCAGCTATAGCTGCATTATTTTCTAGAGTGATGTCTGTATCTGTGTTCATTTTTTCATGGATATTATGTTTGGAAGAAGTTTTCCTCAGTATCTGGCGAAGCATTTTCCATGTTTCTTTTGGATTATTTTGATGTTTGTCAAATTCAGCCTCACAATGAAGTATTTTTGCCTTTTTAATTATTGCAATCAGTGTATTTTTATACTTGTTATATTTTTCTTCCTTTTAGCAGTTTGATATTTAAGTTTGTGATTAAATAATATTTGCTTTTGATTGATTGAATATAATATTGCAGGCTAAATCCATAGTTTTATGGGGGCTGTTTTTCTTCATGAGACTTGCGTATATGTAAATTTATCAATCCCACTTGTATATGCATTAATTAAGCTGCTACATGCTTCTTTAGGGTCATTTTCATTTTTAAAAAATCCGTGAAGTTCATTGCTCAGATGATCCCTCAGACTGTCCATTTTGTGAAAGTCAAAGGTAGTTCTAGTTCTTTTTGCACTGATTGATTTTTTAACTGTAAATTCTGATGTTGTAAAAATAGAGAAGTAATCAGAGAAATCAGATTGAATAATGCCAGTCTGTTTTATCTTTGATACATCATTACTGAAAATATTGTCAATTAATGTGCATGATGAATCACAGACACGAGTTGCCTTTGATATTAGAGGAAGAAAACCATGAGAGCACATAGACATGCAAAATGAGTCCGCAAAGTGACCATTTGGAATTGATAACAGGTCATCATTTAAATATCCAATGATGTAGGTAGGCACGTTGAAATGGTTTATTCTTGTTAAGCACTCTTCAAATTCTGACACAAGTTGTGCATGATGGCCAGGTGCAGGATAGATCTGGAATATCAAAATAGTTTGTTTAGTACTAAATTATATTTGGAGAAGAACACCTTCAGCTTCAGCAGCAACAACATGAAATGGATAGACCTGTTTTGCTTTGATATATTTCAAGGAATAGATTGCGGACCCTCCCCCATTTTGTGGTCGCTGCTTTGGCAGGATAGTTCATAATCTTCATCATCTAAGTAAAATTTCTGTTCATTTTCTTTTGATAGCCAGGTTTCAGAAATACATATAAAGCTCCATTTGTGATTCAATTGGCTTAGGAAGATATTGAGCTCATCAAATTTATTTACTATGGACCTTGCATTCAAATGGAGAATATCTATGTTTCTTTCTAAGTTGAAGTCAGGACCCATTTCAACTTGTCTACTGATATCTTGAACATCATACAAATTACTATTCTCTCGAACACGTTCAGAATGAGAATACGTAAGGGCAAGGTCATCTGAGATTATATTCAAGAATGGGTTAAATATTTTATTTTCCAAGGTAGGTAGGTATCAGAACCTAGTACGTAACAAGGTAGTTCAACAAATTTATTACAACAATATGCTTGCCTTCCCTCTCACCTGACTCGGACGACTACATCGCTAGACCGGAGGTGCCTGGCAATTAATGGAAAATATGGAGAATATTAATGGAGAATTAATGTTGAAATGATAGCAGCAATTTGCTTCACAAAACCATTCAACTTACTATCCATAAGATCAATGTTCATGTACCAGAGTCAAGTAATGTAATAGGTGTCTGGAAAAAAACTTGTTATTAGGAAACCATGTATACCTCACTCAAAAGCTGCTCGGAATGACAACATTGATAGATCTATTTTATGCACAACTCTATTTCATTCATAAATGTCTTACGGCAGGCTTATTACACCGGACACAGTACTCACGTGCGGTTTTTTTTTATAGGTGCTGGGTAGTGGTATGAGTCAGTGTATGTGAACATCCCGATCCAGATATGTTAATTTAGCTATTTACCTAATCTAGGTAAATATGCATGAGTTATTTCAGTTGGTTTGATCACTGCAGAATGTGAATAAGTAGGTAGGCAGGCAGGCTAGGTACCTAGGTAGGTCCCTACTATCAACATGAGCAGGTTGAGGTACTTTTTGCTGGTGTGAGTTGCAATGTAATGAAAACCTAACTAGGTTGGTACCTACCCAAGTAGACAAGTATGTACCTAGGCAGGACCCATGGGAATTTAATTATGGTTGCATATATAGGTAATTATGCATCTCGTACTGCCTACCCCTCCATTCATCACAAAATGCTAAAAGATGAGTGCAGATAAAAATAGGAATTGTTTTTATTTACATCCTTTTCATTTGGGAGATACATCTAAGTAGGTACCTAGTTTGCTGGACAAGTTAAATTCAGATGTCTAAACCAGTTGGTGGCATGTTTTATTAGGAACCTGAATATGTGCAGGACAGGACAGGTATATGCGCATGGCATCTAGGGAAACAGTTGGGACCGAGTCAGTAAGCCAGTTCAGCATATTTTGCATGGTATGTACCAGGCCAAAGCATAGCCGCCAAGGTGGGTGGATACAAGTTAATATTATTGAATAAGCCAACTTAATAATAAGTGTGTCTCTGTCAATGAAATTCACATGTTCCAAGCGTGTATCACCAGACAGCCTTGACAGGTATGTGGTGCATTAAATATTGCACTGGTGAATGTCATTCACCTCATTCATTTGTTTGCCTATGCATTCTGGGCAGGCTGCTCCATAATTTATCAAGTGCTCAGGAACTATTGCACGATGCCCCTGGTGTACCAAGTTCAGATGCTTATTTGAAGCAGGCCATGGCAAGTGGCTCATTCTCCATTCACACACACACTCACTCACCATACTCCCATATCATACCAATAGCGTAAGTAATAAACAGCGTAAATTCCATAAATATATCAGATGAAAGGATACACTTTGAGATAGCTACCACGCAAAACCCTAAATTTTCGACGCAAGGTGCGCATAAAATTATCTCTTCATAACATTTTTTTGGGGGTCCTGCCCGCCTTAGGAAAATTCTGGCTGCGCCATTGCTCGCTATGTAAGTTCATGGATAACAAATACGACACACGAGTGTGCCCTCGTGCAGGGTACACTCTACTTTTTTTTGCGCCAGAACGCGGTGCTTGTTCATCAACGCCTCACGACGGCTTCTGCTATTGTGCATAGCGCCGTATTTTGCTAATCAGGTGTGAGCAAGAAATCCCAACTGGTGAAAATTCCTTAGAGGAGGCCCTGCCTTAAGTTACCTATCGTCTTTCTAAACCCCCAAAATCAAAAGTAAACGACAGAGTCTTGCACCCACGGAAGGCACCAGGTCTTCAAACGCTGTACAATAATTAAGGTTTAAAAAGTGTGATGATCGGCTTGGACAAACGGGGTCGTGTTGCTCGCATGTACATATATGCGGCAACTAAGGCTTCGACCCCGTCTGTGATTGCGAACTTTCCCTGTGAAAGCTTTAGTCCTATACGAACTTACGCTTTTTCGAATTTCTGTCCCTTGCTATCTTTACGCTGGATTCACTTTTTTCCGACAGGTAATTTTTGCCTACGAACTTTTGCCCTTCACGAGCTTCTGTGCTGAACAAGCTTCCGCAATACAAGCCTTTACCATATAAATAAATATACCCCTAATGCGATTTGTCCATTGCGATTTTAACGTTATGAACCTTCTCATACACGAACCCTTGTCCTTTATGAACTTTTGGCAGACGAACTTGGGCGAAGCGAACCTTCGCCCGGGACCAAAACGAACTGCTGTCCTACGAGTTTGGTTCATACGAATCTCTGCACCACGAGCCTGCGTCCGATGAGCTGTCTCCTTATGAACTTTACTCGGCAACGTAACTGCTCTGCATGGAAGTGGCGCAGCTGGTGTATCGGTAAGGAATGGGCACAGGGGTGTCGTTTTGTGCACCTTTCAGGAAACCTGGTCCCGTCAATGTAGCATTTGTCACCCACAACTTTAGCCTCAGAACTGCCAGAGAGAGCGAGAGAGAGGGAGACAGACGGAGACGGAGACGGCGACGGAGACGGAGACGGAGACGGAGACGGAGACGGAGACGGAGACGGAGACGGAGACGGAGACGGAGACGGAGACGGAGACGGAGACTGAGACGGAGGCATAGACGGAGACGGAGACGGAGACGGAGGGACAGAGGGACAGAGGGAGAGGGAGAGACGGAGGGAGAGGGAGAGACGAAGGGAGAGGGAGAGACAGAGGGAAAGGGAGAGGAAGAGGGAGAGGGAGAGAGAGAGAGAGAGAGAGGACCAAATATTACCTCCTCCTGCATTTTATTCTAGGATGGCTCCTCAACGGGTGGAAATATCGTGCTGAAACTTTATCTTCCAACAATTGTATATCGGAGCTTTTCATGCAATAATTTTTTTTCAAGCGACCCAGGGTTACTAACTAATGTGGAGTAGGCGAAAAGTAATTCGCCTGTTTCGAACAGTGACATTTTTAAAGTAATGCTCTGAGAGCGGGCACAAATGAGGCTTCGAAGATACGTCAGAGGTTCGTGTACCAAGTACGTGTATGGAAACTTTTGATCAAAGAAAAATAATAATAATATTAGTGGCCAGAGGTGAGACCACGAAATCATGCCAAGGTCACACCATAGTTTTTGTCTCCATGTGCGTACCTTCTAGCATAAATATCGAACCGCAAAAGTGGAATGTTTGCGATAGAGGAGCATGTTGTAACGGCAATAAACCGGTTACTGTGGTTGGGGTAATGATAGTATATTTCCGGGGCGGGGGGACAGTGATTTTCTAGGCGTGCCAGACCATGAAGGTCATTTGCGCCGCCTTTAAAGCGAGTACGTTACATGTCTGTCTATAAAGCGAGCGTGTGTGATCACGGTGCAGGCAAGTGTACATTTACGTTAAGGAATTTTACGTTAGTTTGCGTGATATTTTAGGTGCTGAAGGCGAGGGTCTGTGTTTGGAACAGCTCCCTGATGTCTAAATGATTTAGTTTTACTTTACTCCTCCACAAAATAATTCGTAGTTTGGGTGGGGGTGGGGGTGTTTTGAGAGTGGCGAGAAGTTGATTTTGCCAGGGTGCCGGCTTTAGCCTACTCTTATCGAGGAGCACCGAGGGATCTTTACCGTGCGAACATGGAGGTAATTGTTCACACCGCCTATCACGCCGGCCGCCGCGTGTTAGTTGTTAGTAGCGGGTTAGTCTAAGCATGCCATGCAGGGTTGTCAGTTGGGTTAGTACCATGTTTTGCAATTCGGCTCTTTTACGTCCGCTGTACCTCTGGGTAGCCGTTTACGCTATGAGTTGCTAGGCAAATCGGCTCATCTACGTCCGATGGCTCCTCTGGGTAGTCGTTTTACGTTATGCTAATTTTTATTTTTATTTTTTGTTTAGGTTTTCCTGAAGCAAGTCGGCTCATCTACTTCCGACGGCACCGCTAGGTAGCCATTTATTTCTAATTGAGAAGCAAATTGGCTCATGTACGTCCGACGCCATGCAGGGATGGCTATTTGCGTGTTTCCTACGAGTATTTCGCGGTCATGCATTGCGTGTTGATGTGAGTGTTGGTGGTGTGGTGCCTACAGTGCTCCTGCTAGTTTTGTGGCATACAGATATTCAAATAGCAATTGAAGGAGTTCTGGGTGCTTGTCACCGAAAAGCGATGGAAGCGATAGGGTGATGCCCTCTTTTTGGCAGAATGCCTTAAGTGGTTGTCTTTGAGAGCTAAAGCTACTACAGTCTAGTCTAGCAGGATGTGGCCTATGCTTAACGTGGTGTTGCAGGTGCCGCAGTGCGGTGTTGTATATTGGTCACCCTCTAATTGGTCACCCTCTAATGTGTTAGTTTTGTGCAACCGGTTCTAAGTCTAGTGAGGATGACCTCTTTTTGTCGATGAGATTGATTTGATGTGTTCCATGTACCTATTGTTGGTTTGATTGCGTGGGTGTGGTTGGATTTGGGTTGTGTTGAGTTGTGTTGTGTCCATTTGTTCTGTTGATGTTGGCGAATGTGGCGTTGTAGGAGTGCTTTGCAATCGTCTACCGAATATTCCACGCTAGGGTAAGTGCTCAATGACAAGGCTTGCTTTGCGAGCCGGTCTGCTTATTCGTTACCTGGGATGTCGGCGTGGCCCGGAATCCAGAGGAAGGAAAAGTTCATATTTATATTATGGGCCATGAGTTGTTGGATTCTATCAATGAAGTGATGTGGACAGTCGTTGGTGTTGCTAATTGACTGGAGGACAGATTTGGAGTCTGAGCAAATTACTACGTTTCTAGCTTTACGTCTGATGAGAATAGTGATAGCGGCCAGAATGGCCATTGCTTTAGCGGAGTAGATGGAGAAGTTATTTGGTAGACGCTTGGAAAGTCTGAGACCTGGTCCAGTGATGCCGATGCCTGCCTTTGCCTCGTGTTTCGACCATCCGTGAATACGAGTGATTTGTGTTTGTTGTCATCGGCGAACTTGTGGAAAAGACCAAGAATTTCCGCCGATGTGATAGTGGATTTCTTCTCCGACTGAAAGTCCAGAATGGCCTAGTGGGCGGTCGAGTTGCAGTGGATGCAGTGGATGGCATTGCGAACTTTAGATCTGAGAGAGCCGTGGAAATTTGAATGCTATATGATGGAAGTTTGCGCGCAAATCGGCTCTCGTATCTGTCAGGCGTAAAGCAGCGCTGTGCTGGATGATTTTTAATGGATTTGATTTTGATGTGGTAGCGGCACAGCTGTTGTGTCCTCCGGACGTGGAGTGGGGGCGTGTTTGAGTCCACTAGAAGACTGGCAAACGGTGTGGTGCTGAGGGCACCTGTGGCTGCTCTGATGTAGCTGTTTTGGATGATTTCTAAATTTCGGCTCTGGCTTTCTGAAATGGTGGCAAAAATGATGCTGTTGTATTCTAGGATGGGTCGTATGATTGATGTGTACAGTCGCAGTAGTGTTTTCCTGTCTCCGCCCCAGTCTGTACCTGCAAGTGCACGTAGTATGTTGACGCGCTTCGCGCATCGCTTCGAGATGGGGGTGATGTGGGTGTTGAAACCGAGTTTTTCGTCTAAATGTAATCCTAAGAACTTGAAGCATTTCACCTGTTCGATGGCTTTGCCATCGATTTTAAGTAGAGTTCTGGTTGTTGGGCGGAGACGACTATATGTGACGGTGGCCGATTTTTCTGCGGACAGGGTGAAGCCCCAAGTTTTGCACCACTTTGCAATGTGGTCTAGTCCTGCTTAAATATTGTTTTTTTCAGCTTTACGAAATCATTGTGTTGTCCAAATGGCTATGTCGTTCGCGAAAAGTGAGTATTGAAGTGAAGTGTCAGTGTGGTCAGCAAGTATGTCGTTGATCATGATGATGAAGAGGCTCGGTGGGAGCACGCTCCCATGAGCCAGGCCCTGCTCCTGTGTTGTGGTGTTTGATGTGACACTGCCGCATCGGACCTTAAGGGTCCTGTCTCTAAGGAAGTTGAGAATGAAGTGTGCCATGTGTCCGCGTAGGCCTATCTTGTGTAGTTTGTGTGTCAGTGCGGATTTATGTACTCGGTCGAATGCGGCAGTGATGTCCAAGTAGGCAGCTACTGTTGTGAGTTTGATGCGTAGACCACTTTTTATGTCATGCACTAATCTAATGAGATTGTCTGTAGTTGATTTTTGACGCTGGAAGCCGCACTGAAATTCATCGAGCAGGTCGTTGTGTTCCAGAAATTGCCTCAATCGTGTGTTGACGATCCGTTCGACTAACTTGTTAGCACAGCTAGTAAGTGAGATGGGTCTATAACCTTTTGGGGTGGAGTGATCTTTGTGCGGCTTTGGCAATGGAATGACTACGCTCTCTCGCCAGGATGCGGGAAACGTGTCGCTTTCGTAAAGTTCATTTATGGCCGCTAGTAGGTACGTTAGAGAGTTTTTGCTAAGTCGTTTAAGAAACTGGTAATGGATGTCGTCCGGCCCAACCGAGGTGTTTCCACACTTGCTGTGGGGAAGGTGTAATTCGTGCATAGTAAACCACTGATTGTAGATTTCTCTATTGCTAGAGCTAAAATTTGCTTTTTTGGAGGCAAGGGCGTCTAGAGCGCTTACTATAGTGGTGTCGTAGTTGCTGTTGTCAGATACGCTGGCGTAGTGTAGTTTAAAGTAGTCTACGAATTTTTGTGGGTCAATGATGTGCTGTCCTTTCACCGTCAGCTTGGGGAAGGGGCCTGGTGGTGGGCGTTTCAGGTTGAAACGCTTTATCAGGTCCCAGATTCTGCCGGTAGGGGTGAACCTATTGAATTGAGAGGCAAAGGACTGCCAACAGTTTTGTCGTGCTGTTCGAATTGTGTACCGGCAGTGTTTTTGAGATTGTCTGTATGCTGATAGGTGTGCTTCGCACACGCATCTTTTGAATTGTTTGTGGGCACGGCGCCGTGCGGCGATTGCCCTTTGACAGTCCGCGGTCCACCATGGCGTAGATGCCTTTTTCCTACACTGTAAAAAAAGATTAGCACCCCTTTGGTGCTATTTCAAATGTCAAATTACAGCTCCACAGGGCTGCTTGAATTAAGCATCTTTTTGTAGTTGGCATCGCATCGCAAAATTTCAAGTGCTAAATATAAGCATGGTGCTTATATCTAGCACCTCTTTATTCGGCTATATTTAGTAGCATGGTACTTGAAATGAGCACCCATGGGGTGCGTGCGCTTTAGCACCCCCAGGGTGCTAGATTTTTATCACGCCAAAAACCAGCACCTCCTGGGTACGGTTCGCCTATGGTGCTAGCATATTTAGCACCCAATGGGTGCTAAAACCGAAATTGGACTCCTTGATAGTAGCGTACGGGTGTTGCTGACTTACGGTATTGATACGGACGGAGTACTTCTTTTGCTACATGCTAACGTCCGATACCCATCTTAAATATTACAGCGAACAGGAATCAGGATGCTTACAGGCGATATACCCTTTTAATGCATTCGTATGGAAATAGCAATGCAAAGGAATACGTATTTCCTACTTTGCAAATAGCAAAGGAGGACATGCATATATATATATTTATATATATATATATATATATATATATATATATATATATATATATATATATAAGCAAATTTAGTATGTATTACAATGAAGTACATGAACAGGAAAAATATTAGAGGTTTCCTTAATTTCAATCTCGAATTTTGTAACTAGACAACCTAATCTGATGTATCCTAACCCAGTTGGTTGCTTAATGAAGGAAAATGTGTGTAAGACTTTTATCATGGACACCTTAAATGACAATAATACCAAATGAACCAGCGAAACCTAACCCAGACAATTTATTTTATTGTTTTATGCAAGCTCCACATTTATCACAGTTCAGTCTTACATGGCACAGTGCCAGTCATGAACAAATGGTGACGTAAAGAGCAGATCCACTGGCTCCATGGCTACATAATTATGAACCAATACAATCCATAATAATGATATACAGTCATAGCGTGTTAAAACCTAAAAAGAGCCCCAGTGGCCCATCTCGGTTAAGCCTATAAAATTATCTGGTAGCAACAATTGGTGGTGATAATCCAGCCTCTGCTATATCCAGGATAATCTAGGCTAGCTTTCTTTCAGCTAATAAATTCTGAGCAGCACAATCAACCACCCAAAAGCCATTGTCTGAGAAATGATTTTTGGGGGGCCCACAGAATAGGCTGCAACTGGCATAGCCCACTCAGCTTCTCAGGGTCCATAGATGAATAATGATGCAAAGAATTACATTTCAGCTTGTTCGTCCCATGGCAATAACGCATATGCCTTGCTAAGCATGCCAGGTACTATGTGTTGTCAAGCTCAGGTATGTTAGTGATTGTAGCTTGAGGTTGGATCAACTGCGAAAGTCATCCAGCGCCCGTAATTTCAGGGGTGTATGCAGCGAGGTTGGCAAGATGCTGACATAATCATATTGATACCAGGGATGTGGAAAAACATTTGCTGTGAAGACACACCCACCTTGTGAGACTTTGTCAGGCATGTGATTCTGGATCTAGAGGTTCTCTTGATCCCAGAAAGACTTCTCTTCTTCGCTTTAATCTTGCCGCACGATTGAACCGATCCGCACGCCATCGAATCTCAAACCAAAATGGCCGAATGTTCACGCAGTTTTTTCGGTAAGCAGCGTTAAGGTGCTAATATTCCCGCCATTTTTCTACGCTGCTTATATTAACTGCCCAACTGCTAACTGTAAGCAGCCATGGAGTGCTCAAACTCCCGCCAAAAAACACGGACCGTAACAGTAGTCGGTTTTACAGCGAAAATTTGTTCCCAGGTCACGTGGTCTCAGGAACAAGATAGAGGGAGAAGACCCGGCATAGTGATCTGCATAAATTAAAAGCGACCACCAAATCTAATTCTCACAGAAGTTTTAATAACGAAATAGTTTGTAGTATTAACGCTGCTGAAATAAGTAGAATTAAGCTTACGAATATCAGCAAATTGCAATACGCTTTCTAATTTACGTCGAGACTGCACTCAGCTCTACGGTATCTGGCAGACGACGGATGACTGCCAGATGACAGATTGGCGCTGTGGTTAAATTAGCGAAGGATGCGGTTATAAGCCAACTTCCTGAGCAACGGTAGAGAAAATGATAACAAAATTACACTTAGTCGATGTCAACCAAGTTTATAAATCCATACCTGATACTGCCGACATGCTCACGCCGCACAACTAATAAATATTCACAACACACCCCACGAGTAGGACGCTCGTGCACCGACTGATTTGTTGCCTGCCGCGTACTGGGATATAGGTTTCGGAATATAAAATGGGTTAAGGAAAATTATACTAAACCAATCAGTATAAAATCGTTTTATTCTCACCACCAAGAAACAAGTTTTGTCAATGAAAAGGCTGAGAAAATTGAGTGAAATCAATTCTTGTTAATGATAAATGTTCTTCGATGTACTTTTTTAGTTCATGTCTGGAATGTTTAGGTGAAGCAAGGAATGACTTGGAAGGATGAAAAGCGACTAGACGGGGGAGCAAATTGCCGCTGTAAAACCGACTAGTGCTAGATATAAGCAGTTGCATTATTCTGGACTGCTTGGCACAACACTCATGGCTGCTAAGATCAAGCATCCTCATTCTTGCCGTCTAGCATCTGCAGGCTAGAATTAGCCGCCTCCAGCCGAATAGCACATATGGTACTTGTTGCTAGCATCCTTGTGCTTGTTACTAGCATCCTAAGGGAAAAGCGTTGTTTGAAGCAGTCACTTAGCATGCAATTAGCGGCAAAAGTGCTAATCATTTTGTACAGTGTAGGTGTGTTACTTTTTGGGACGGAGTCTCGTGCTGCTGAGCTGATGGTCCTTAGGATTGTCTCGATCTTACTGGTGTCTGAAGTTGTTAGGTTGAGGTCCACCTGTTCCTCGAATTTAGCCCAGTCCGCTCTTTTCAAGTTCCAAGATTGTCTAAATAGCTTAGTGTGGTGGATAGCGTCCGTGCTGAGCCTAATTGTGATTGGGTAGTGGTCGCTCAGCCCGGGAACGTCTGAAACTGACCAGTCAAATAGTGAGCTAAGTCGTTGGGAGCAGCACGTTAAGTCAATGCAACTGTCCGATCCTCCTAAGGTCGGTTTGCAGCGGGTGGCGGCCCCGGTGTTAAGAAGTACTAGGTTGTGGTCCGAAATAAACTGGTGAATTTCGCGCCCTCTAGCGTCAGTCTGGTCGCTTCCCCAGGAGGGGTGTTTAGCATTAAAGTCTCCCATAATGAGAACTGGTGGAGGGGCCTGAAGCAGCAAGTCGCTCAGCTCCTGTGGTGTGGGGATTTCAGCTGACGGCGAGATGTACAGTGAAATAACTATGGTTTGGCAATGGGCAATTTTTAGGCTGACTGCTACGCAATTCAGGGGAGTATTTAACGTTACTCGACGGTGAGGTATGTTGTTTGAAATGAGTATGGCTGCGCCCCATTTCCTATTTGGGCCGTTTACGTTGTCCACATGCCAAGTGTAATCTGGGATTTTGTTCCAAGTAGAGTCAGAATCTCGAAAGTGAGTTTCTTGGAACGCAGCTAGCAATGGTTTTTGTTGCAAGAATTCAGATTTTAATTATATGAACTTGCCTGGAAGGCCTCCGGTGTTCCGCTGCAGAAACGGTCCCATTGCCGAACGCGCTTAATAACTGTTGGGGTTCCTATACTGGGGTGGTGTCGGTGTCGAGTTGGGGAGAAAGGTTGAACCGGTGAACGGAGAGAGGATTGGGAGGTGATCCAGGCAGGGGTGGTAGCCTGGACCTGGTCGCACGGGTTCTGGGAGGTGATTGGGTAGAGTTGCGGCGTGATTTGCGCTTGGGAGGCGCGGTGGGTTCGGGTGGGATTCGTTGGTCTAGAGTTGTGGGTTCGACGGGCTTTGAACGAGTGGTAGGTTCAGTCTGAGTGCTGGCCTCAGACGAGGTTTTGGAGTGGGTTTGGGTGGGTGTGCAGGAGGTGGTGGGAGGTTCGGTTTGACAGGAGGTGGTGGCCGTGGACTTGCGGGTTGTCTGGGTGGATGTTGTGGTGGCCTTGGTTCTAGGCTTGGGCCGGCCGGATGGGTGTGGTAGGGGCCGAGGCCCTGGAGGAGGGAGTGGAGGGAAGGCTTCAGGGTGGCGACGTTGGCCCTGGCCGATTGGAGGCGGTGGCGCGAAGGGGTATGGCCAGGTCCCGTGGGGGATGGGTGGGCACCGGTGGAGGATGGGGTGGGGACTGTGTCTGGGTCTGATGTGTGTTGGAGGAGGGATAAGGCGGGGTGGATAGTGGGATGGTGGTGGGCATGGGCCGGGTCTGATAGTGGGTGGGAAGGGAAGAGGGCCCATTCCTCGGTGGGGTGGATGTGGGAAGCCGGGCCCGCGGTGGAAAGGGCGTGGTAGGAGGCCAGGTCGAGGGTGAAGGAGATGTGGATAAGGGCCAGGTCTGAAGTGGAGTGGGTGTGGGAGGAGGCCAGGCCCTGGGTGGGGAGGGGTGGGAAGGAGTGGTGATCGGTTAGGTCGAGGGTGAACCTGTCGATGATTGTTAGCATGTAAGAGTAGCCACCGGATGGTGGTAGCGGTCCAACCAAGTCCAGATGGATGTTGGAAAATCGGGCTGATGGAAGCACGAAACTGCCGAGGGGAGGTTTTGTGTGGCGATGAACCTTCGCTCTTTGACAGTGCGTGCAGGAGCGCACGTAGGTCCGGATGTCAGCTCGCATCCTGGGCCAGACGAATCTTGCAGACAGGAGACGCTGAGAAGTGAAGGCTCCAGAGTGTGACAGGTTGTGCACACTGCGGAAGATTGCGTGCCGTAGAGTAGCCGGAATCACGGGTCGAGGCATGGCGGCGGAGACGTCACACCAGAGCCTCAAACTCGGATGGTCAGGTACTGGGAAATCTTGCAGAACGAGAGATGTTGACTCTTGTAGGCCCGAGATCTCCGGGTCGGACGACTGCGCCAGTGCGACATCGGCAACGCCAATCGGCTATCCAGGAGTGGGCGCAGCAGACAATGTGCAGAGTCGAGAGATGGTATCTGCGACAGAGTTCAGACGGCCTGGTACGTGGGAGATTTGTGTGGTGTATTGTAGAACCAGGTCCATGTGACGCTGTTCTCGAAGATAATGGTTGTCTGTGCTTGATGACAGGGCGTAGACTAGAGGTTTGTGGTCCGTGAATATGGTGAATTCTCGACTTTCCAAGAAAGGTCGGAAATGACGAACAGCCAGGTACATTGCTAGCAGCTCCCGACCAAAGGTGCTGTAGCGGCGCTGAGCAGGGGTCAGCTTACTGAAAAAAATCCAAGCAGCTGCGAAGCATTTTCGACCCACTGCAAAAGTCTCATTGTGACGCCAAAGTCTCATTGTGACTCCCAAAGTCTCACCTCCAAAAGTCTCATTGTGATCACCCAGGAAATGAAGCCGGGGCAACGATAAACAGTCCCGACATGGAAAATCACTCTGGGTCCAAATAACCGTTCCAAAAGCCCACAAAACGTGTTGGACCCCCAAAAGCGTGTCCAAGCCACTAAAGCTCGCGCTTCAGATCCGAACAAGTGACCACGGGACCCCCAAATATCGCGTTCGGGACCCAAAATTCCGTCCGTAGTCCCAAAATTTAATGTGGGTAATTCAAAGCGTACCGAGTTTCGCAAAAAGCGACAGGACATTAAAATATGCGCTGCAGCTCGAAATAAACACACCGGGAGCGCTAAATAAAAACATAACGGAGGGCCTCAAGGCACACCAGGGTCATGAGACCACCCGGGGCCTAAAAAACAGGCTGGGTCCTCAAAAAGGGAATTGATCATAAACAAGGAACAAACAGACCGGGCACTTAATAAACACATCGGCATCTTCGAAAACGCGCCGATACCTCAAAAATATCATCGGTGTATAAAACAGCAACAAAGCTGTAAAAAAGAGCCCGGTCTCAAACATGTGCCGAGCCCCTAACACACATTGGCTGGAGCCCTAAAACACATCCATAGAAGAAGAAAAACGCAATGGGTAAAAAAACGAACACCTAGCTAGGGTCACGGTTCGGTAGCCAATATGGGAGCTTGTTTAACCAAAGAGATGAGGTGCATCAAAGGTCAGTGTGTCTCCGGATTTCTTAATCACGAGAAAATGTGGGAAGAAGAGAACTAATGCATCGAATTGAATTGATCGATTTTTTCCAGCGAGCCGCATTACCAAGCATTCCACATGCCAAATGTGGCACAAGACTATCACGTAACAGTAATTAGCCAAACGTGGGAGACCTAGCAGAAACTGGAGAAGCCCACGTAGAGTGGCGAATGCGTCGACTGCGCAAGGCGGGTGTACACGTGCACGAACGTTGGCGTTTTGGCGACTGGGCGTTATTAATTGGAATGCCTGATATTGGCAAATTTTAAATTTTTTAGTGCTTTGTTCAGGTGTAATTTTAGCAGTGTGAGGTGACTTTTCAAGGGATACCAAGATAAAACCATCAAACAGGATGGGGAAGAGTTAAGGTTGAAATTCGGTGATTCAGGAATAATTGTAGTAGATTTGGCCCCCTCCACAGGACAGTTAATTTGGTCACTAATTATTCTATAACAAAAATATAAAGAGCCACTTTTGATTTTTTGGGGGTAGAAATCCGGGGTCTTTTTTAACGGGGGTAGGTGGGCACCTTCCAAATCAGTTTGCCTCCTGGCACTGCCATGGCATGACATAATTTGACCTGTTGATATCTATAATCAGCCGCAATGGACGGTGTACTCCGCGACCCCGGTCCGCCACAGTGGACGGTGTGCTCCGCAGCCCCGGTCCGTTACAATGGACGGTGTACTCCACGGCCCTGATCCGCCAGAGTGGACGGTGTGCTCCGCGGCCCCGGTCCGTTACAATGGACGGTGTACTCCACGGCCCTGATCCGCCACAGTGGTCGGCTTGCTCGGCGACCCTGATCCACCACAGTAGATGATGTACACCGCGGTCCTGATCCGCCGCAGTGGATGCTATGCTTCGCGGCCCTAGTCCGTCATAGTAGGTGTGCCCCACGGTCCCGGTCCACCACAGTGCACGGTGTACTTCGCGACCCTGGTTTGCCACAGTTCATGATGTACTCCGCGGCCCTGGTCCGCCACAGTGGACGGTGTGCTCCGCGGCTCCGGTCCGTTACGGTGAACCATGTGCTCCGTGGCACCGGTCCCCCAGAGTGGATGGTGTGCTTCGCGGCTCTGGTCCGCCATAGTAGGTGTGCTCCACAGCCCGGGTCCGCCACAGTGGACGATGTGCTCTGCGACCCTGGCCAGCCACAGTGGACGTCAGGGTGAAAAAAACGGGCTTTTCCTGGATTTTGCCATCCATAGCATTATCCTCTTCACAAAATTTTCCTCCATGTTGTTTCCTCCATGTGATTTCAATTTGGACGTCTGATGGTGTTGTTCGACAATTAATTGCCCCGTGGTAAAGTGCTCAAGATTCACCTGAAGCTTCAAAGTGAGATTCTGATGCCCAGGTTTGAGGGAAAATATTATCTCCGTATTCCATCACTGCGAAATTGTCCTATCCTCATCCAGGATTGCAAAGTATGAATCCAACCCTGGTAGACGGTGCGTTCTCCACGGCCCTGGTCAGTCACAGTGAACGGTGTGTGATTAGTCACGGCTTTGCATCATCTTTCCGAGCAGTTTTGTGTGCATTAGTTGTCACTTTCTCCGCATTCTACCGTTCACCTTACCATTAATAGGTACCAATGTCACCCATGCATTAATATTTCCCAATTCGTCACAGCCATTGAATCTGATTGAATCTAGGGTAATGATTACAAGTACTGACAGCAGCGCGGCCAGAAATGCTTTTGGGTGCGGCACCCTTCTGGCCGTATTCGTGTCCCTCGCACCTATATGAAGACTCCTTACGTCTGCCATGTGTTTCTAGTGTCCGACATTTTACACCTCTTTATATTTGCTCTTTATATGCTTTATATTTGCTTTATATAATAAGGTCCGGAAACACGAAGTCGGGTTATCTCGAATCATTGTTTTTTTTTCACACAATGTCATGGTGTACTACTTCGGTGGCTCTAAAACCGAATTAAAATTTCAATTCACAAGGAACAGTGGCATTCGGCATAAGACGACATTGCGGGCGCAATGTCGCCAAGGCAGCGGACGCGCACAAAAATCCCAACTCCACACACAAGACGGCAGTGTAGAATATCCATAATACTTGACCTGACCTAACACCATTGACCTTGTCACATATTTGAAAGCGGAATGTCTATATCATTCTTATATCATGTTCTGCACGAAAAGTTTTCCCCTTACTGCGATAAGAAGAGATAATTTGACCTGACCTCCGTTTAGTAACCTTGACCTTGATTGAAATTTTGGGAAAGCAGAGTTATTTGAGTTGATGAAAGAACAGTATGATCTGGATATGGTGCTGATATGCTGCAATTACTGCGAATGGTGGTACTTTGGAGATTTTGGAATATTATCCTCCTTGGTCCATCCCCAGTCAATTTCAAGGGGAATTAGAAATCAACTTGGTGAATGAGGTCAAAAAGGCAAATATGGTGGGGGTCCAAGCGCCACCAAAGGTATAGAAAAATCCGCACTACCTTTTGGAAGGAAAGGATTACAAGTACTAACAGGGTTAAAGTGAAAATGCTCCTGTTGCGACCCACGTGGTGCGGGGTCCATTCCAATTCCACCGATTTGAAAACTGTTTTGAATTCTGACATGATTCCTACTTTGCGAAGTTTTGTACTTTTTATTTCCGACTCTAGCAAAGAAACCATTCGAGCCGACACATTCATTTCAAAACCGTCGGATGGCACTTCTGGGAATCTCCTGGGCTGACCTTTTCGGACTCCTTGGCCATGACGGGAAAGGCATGTACCCAGTGTGTCCTACTCTTGCTCTTGGCTGCGCCATTGGGTACGGGTGCGGTTTTTAGACCGTTGTAAAAAAAATAGTAGGACGATTGCGTTAATTGATGTCTGTGATCCGTTGTGCATATTAATTTGCTTGGTGTCGTAAATAAACTCATAAAGTCATAAAGTATTAAGGTTTAATAAGAGCCACAGGGGCCCATCTGGGTTAAGCCTATCTAGAAAAGGTACTAGAAATGTACATACTCTCACCCCAATCAATCCCTTATGCCAAGTTCCTAGGAAGCTATATACCCCAGCCTATCTAGCACCACTCACTTGCTACCGAATAACACCCTCAACAATCACAAGCTCCTCCCATCATACCCATCGTGACACCATAGACAATCTCATCAGCATCACATCCAGAAGGAAAGTGCCGAATCCACTGCTAGGCACACCCCACACAAATTCATAAAGCGTTCAGACTTAATAAGAGACTCACTTGCTATTACATAATACACTCAACAATTACAAACTCTTCCCATCATACCCATTGTGCTACCATAGACAATCTCATCAGTATCACATCCCAAAGGAAGGTGCTGAATCCACTGCTAGGTACACCCTATATAAAGTTATAAAGCGTTTAGACTTAATAAGAGACTCACTTGCTATTGCATAACACACTCAACAATTACAAACTCCTCCCAACTCCCATCTCCTCCCTGTCGATCAACCCTCCCTGGAATACAGAAAAACAAGCCCACTATTCTTATAATGCCGTTTATAATGCCGTTTTTAAAGATGTTCAGTGTGTCGCTACTGAAAATGGTTCCTGGCAGCTGGTTCCAGTGTTCTACTACCCTGTTGGTGAAGAAAGACTGTCTAACCTTGTCCTGCTGCGATTAACATTAATTTTGAAATGATGACCTCTAATTGCATCATTTCTGTTAAATTCAAACATTTCCCTGACATATCCCTGTTCTTGACCATGAACAAATGTAAAAACCTCGATGAGATCTCCTCTCAGCCTTCTATATCTAGGTGAAAACATATTCAATTTCTTCAATCTTTCCTCATATGCCAGGTTGCCTATACCATTAACCATTTTTGTTGCCCTCTTTTGTACTCTCTCTAAAAGCCAACAATCTTTCTCATAACTAGGGGACCACGCTTGGACACAGTATTCCAAATGTGGCCTGACATGTGCACAGTAAAGCTTCCTGATGACCTCCTCACTTTTGTATAACACATTCCTCTGTATTGCCCCAAGCATTCTTAGTGCCTTCTTCCTGGCTTCTTTGGTCTGTTCTGATGCCCCCAATTTTGTGTTCAAAATAACACCTAAGTCCCTCTCCTGCTGAGTCACAGATAGTACTTGGCCACCCATCAAGTATGGAACCTTCATATGTTGCCTACCTACATGCATGACTTTGCACTTATCAAAATTAAACTTCATTTGCCACTTTTCGGACCACTTCACTAACTCGTCTAAGTCTTTCTGCAGCAAAACCTGCTCATTGTGCCCTGTTATTGTCCTAAAGATCTTCAAATCATCCGCAAATTTCAAAACTTTACTGCTTAGGCCACATTCAATGCTATTCACATGTATAATCAACAATAGTGGCACCAGTACCGACCCCTGGGGGACTCCACTAAGAACATTTTGCCATGATGACTTTGTACAATTTAGCATCACTCTCTGCTGTCTATCTGAAAGCCACAACTCTATCCATTTTAGGATGCTACCTGCAATACCATGGACCTGAAGCTGCATCATTAACCGTTTATGGAGTACCTTGTCAAAGGCCTTACTAAAGTCAAGATATGCTACATCAACCTGATTTCCATGATCAAATTGTTCTGTAGCAAAATTCAAAAAGTCCAAGAGATTTGCGAGACACGATCGCACTTTTCTAAACCCATGTTCAGTATCTTCAATCAATCTGTTTCCTTCCAGAAAACTAACTATTCTATCCTTGATAATTGATTCGAGTACCTTACAGACTAGGGATATGAGGCTTACTGGCCTATAGTTTTCAACTTTCCCTCTGTCTCCTTTCCTGAAAATAGGAACTACATTTGCCCTTTTCCAATCTGTTGGAATTTCATTTTGTGAAACTGATCTACAAAATATTATACTAAGTGGAATTGCCACTTCCTTTTCAGCTTCCCGCAATACCTTAGCATGAATTCCATCAGGTCCTGCTGCCTTGTTTGGCTTTATTTTTCTGATATAATTGAAAACAATATCACTATCAATGAAATCAACATCGTATATCTGATCACCTGTTACTGAACTGTGGTTCACGGTTGGCAGATTAGTCACATCCTCCACCGTAAACACTGATTTAAACTGCTTGCTCAGCTCCTCAACCATCTCACCATCCGCACTCAATATAGTCCCATTTACTTCCAGTGGACCAATTGTGCTTGAAACTTTACTTAGCTTGTAGAAACTAAAGAACTTTTTACTGTCCCCATTACAGTTCCTAGCCAAATCCAATTCTTTTGCTCGCTTTGCTGCTCTGATTTTCTGCTTCACAGCATCCCTATGTTTTTCATACGACCTTAGATTTACGATATTTGAAGCTTCCTTAAATACTCTAAATGCATCTTTCTTAGCCTTAATTGCTTTCATCACATCTGGTGTAAACCATACTGGCTTTCCTACCCTTCTTTTGCGCCTTTGCTTTTGGGGGACATGTCTAACCTGAATTTCCCTCAAGTAAGATTTGAACTTTTCCCACATTTCACAGGCATTTAAATCAAAGAATTCTTCTTCCCATTGTATGGCACTTAAAGCCTCTCTCATGCAGTCAAAGTCTGCCCGGTTAAAATTTGGAATCTTTGCCAAATTATCCTTGATTGTCCCTGCTACCTGTGCCTTGAATCTCACTATGTTATGGTCACTTCTTCCCACAGTTTCTCCTACAGTCAAGTCTTGAACTAAATTACTTAAATCTGAGAAGACAAGGTCCAAGAATGAGCCCTGCCTGGTTGGTTCCGTTACAAACTGGTGTAAGAACATGTCCTCTTCAAGGCATTTCCTAAACAGTTTACATGATGGGGAGCCAACACCAACATTTTCATATCCTTTTAGATTAAAGTCACTAAGAATAAGGCATTTCCTCTGAAAGTTTCTACTGATCTCCTCACAAATCACTTTATCGAGCTCCAGTTGCTGAGAATGTGGCAAGGTTCCTGATCGATACAAAGCTCCTATCCTCAGTTTATTGCTGTTGTCTTTTCCTACAGAAACATCAAGCCAAATGGACTCCACAGACACATTTTTTACCCCATCTGCTACTTTTTGAGAACTGTATAAGCTATTCACATACAGCATTACACCACCCCCTTTCACTGCTGGACCACTATTGCATGAAAACATATTGTATCCCTGGATCTCATAGTCCTGCAAGTTATCCCCAAAATATCCCTCACTGACCCATGCCTCAGTAATGCAAACACAATCTGGTTTCTCCTCAACAACATGACACTTGAACTCATCAAATTTGGATCGAATGCTCTGAGCATTAAGCATCATACACTTAACAAAAGTTCCATGACCCTCTTTGGCTTTTTCATGTTGAGTAGCTCTATCATCTCTGGATGAGCTACCACTATGCCCCCTTGATCTACTGCTACCCCTATTTGCTGACTGTGAGGTTCTATTGCCTATGCTGTCACTATTGGCATATCCCCGAGATGGCAATGCCAATTCTTCCCTCCCCACCCCATTATCTAGTTTCCCTGAAGGACATGTTCATATACTTTGCCTAACACTTGCACCCCCTTCTCGGAGAAGTGCAGACCATCCCTCTGATAGAGGTCAGATGAGCCATAAAACCTGCACCACTTGTCAACAAAAGTCAAACCTAACTCATTGCAGAGCCTACCTACCCTGGCATTGGCTGCCAGTGCCCTAGAGCTCCACTCATGGGTGACTCCAGCCCTAGGCAGAATAGCTGTCACAATAACTCTGCTATTGCTTTGCTTCAGGGTGGCCAGAAGGGCCCTGTAGTCCTGCATCAGCTCCTCACTCCTAGCAGGTCCTATGTTGTTCACTCCTACCTGCACAATAACTGTGCTACACTGGTTTTCACTGGTGGCCTGTGCGACCACTGGGACCCTTGGCACCAGGCCTGGTGATGCACCTCCTACCTCTCCGACCTTGACAGAATACCCTATATAAATGCTGCACACGAGAGTCTCCTACGACTAGCACTTTCTCCTTGCTGCTATCACTATCCTGGGGGCAGTCCTCCAATGCCTGGAACCTATTGGATGTTACTACTCCTGCCTGTTGAGCTGCTTCACTAGGTTGCTTCCCACTCCTACCACCTACCACCTGCCACTCACTGCCCCCTTGCTTAGGCTCATGCCTCCAAATCCTCCACCCCCCTGACTTTAAACCACTGCCCCTGCTGTGAGCTACAACTATAAATCTTTTGTTCCCTAGGAACACTTCTCTCCTCGATCTCCCTGCCACCTCCACAGCAGGAAGCTACAGTTACCTGGTGGCCTTGACCACCTGGGCATAGGATGCCCCTGCTACAGACTGCCCGTTACTTGCTGGCCTGCCCTGTGAAGCAATGGAAGCTTTGAGCTTGTAAATCTCTGCCTTAACGGCCCTAACCTCATCCTCTAGTGCCTGCTTCCTGGTAGTAACCATCCTAAAGGCTGCAGCTTATTCCTAGATTGAGATTGAAAAGTAACTTGCTGCAAAATGATTTACCAAATAACAGAGCGGAGCGAAATAACCGACAAAGCTTAGGTGTATGCTAGTTCCTAACTATACAGCACTTACAAGGTAATCACTGTGCAGAAAGTTGACTGTGGTTTTAAAGAAAGAAGAAATCACTTGCTGAATAACTGCCAAAAATGAAATAAATAGCTGAAAACACTGACA
>JAOTOM010000727.1:35000-40066 GCA_034440615.1 Ashinkailepas kermadecensis
ATTAAGGTCTGAAAATATAGTGGGCGAAATCCGATGGGTTTTTGGTTGGGAAGTGGGGGTTAAGTACGTAGACACTTCGCCCCCCCCTTCCACAATGTTTTTAAAAAATCGACACCCCTGATTACCAGGATTACTGGGATGACATCTCCGTTAACATCACCACGGCGATTGCCAAAGGAAGTTACAGCAAATCACCCAACCCACATGATTATACCATCAAGTTGTGCCCACAATTAGCGACTTTGCGGGAAAATGTGGGCGACTATGCTTGTGTATGCTTTATTTTGCATGTAATATAGTTCGACCAACGTGATGAAAAGTTACCACTGTTTGGTTGGTTGGCATTCACAGTCCCAGTATCGCACTATTGCCCATTGTTTTTTTTCCGAACTCGCATGCTTACATTTAGTTATATCGCTAGCGGTAATGATCAAAATTAAAGGAGTGTCAAATTGCATAATATGAGCCAAAACACTTGGCTCACATTATGTATTGCAATGGGTGAATACGTAGCACGTCCCTGTCCACACGATGCATCTGCCTTTTAAAGACTTGAAATTGGCAATCATCGCTCATCATGTGCCAACAGTTCGTTCGTCTTCTGGTTACGTAGGGCACGTGAGTAGGATCCAGTAGGGTCCATCTAGTCTTCCTCGACTGTGGCGGGCGATTCACACGGGAAAATCACTGTGTGTGACACGTTCGTCACATACCGCACGGTGATGCCGCCAGTATATGCATCTAGCTAGGTGGTGCGGTCGGGAGTTCCACCAGCAAGCTTAGATTATCGTATGCGCAAGAAGAGGCATGCTTGTAAATATGAAGCAAATAACAGGATCCTTCTTTTAATGAACAGGATCCCTTTGATACCGAATCAGCATTCATATTTTGCCTACTCGGTATCTGCCGCGGTCAATTAATACGGCATATATACAATGAGGACCTATGTTCCGTGTTTATGTGATCAGTATAGCTTTCTACATTCCCGCCCACATCCATCGCACCGTATGCCTTCGAATATATGAGCCATCCAAATATTTTTCATGAAATAAAACCACTGACCCTGGCTCCAGGACACTTATCTCGACGAAAAAAAATTCGTTCATCCTCTTTGAAAGCGCCTTCAGGGTGGATACAGCCGCACGTCCGGCTAGCTACTATTTGAAGTCAAACTGTGCGTTGTATATTCCATCCAAGGTACAAAATCGTTACACATGCCCAACAGAATGCATTATTTTAATTAGTTTCATTGGTTTGGTTACCTTGGTCCCGAAACAAAGTTCAGGCCTTCAGATGGGCTTACTCGGTTAACAGGGGTGGATTCGGGAATGTTCATGTTGGGCACATTTCCCCGTAGGGCTCCTTGCGTGCTCCTCCCAATGAAATACATTAAGCGGGGACGGGGTACACTGGAACATACTTCTTCCTCCATAAAGGACGTTTTTAGCTGGCAAATCCATTCAGCAGGAGAGGAGTTGCAATCGAGCCTTCTTGAAGGGACACCTTTTCTGATCAGAGGGGTGCCATGTTTCCATGGAGGAGCGCACGGCCCCAGTGCTCCCCACATCCGCCCTTGTCTGTCCACACGACAAATAACACCGAACACATGAAACCCAAAGAATGTTTTAGGTATCTATCACTTCTTGGTTGGCCGAATCTTCATCTCTACTTTCTTTAGTGAATACTTATTGCCCTTCCATGTCCGCCAGATAATGCCTCTCCAATTGTCTAGCTGGTCTTGCTCGAGGGATTCTCCGTTGAGGTTGGAATGGTGGCATTGGTTATACCACCAAGCGCCTTTGCATTTGACGGCGCAGTTATCTGAAAACACGTCGTGGTCTCTGTCTTTTGTGGTGAATCGATCCCCGTTTCCGTGTTCGAGACTATCGCCAGCGTCGCCCGAAAAGTCTGACACTGTCAGTCGGTAGCCATCAGCTTCGGACGAGATACGGAAAGTCTTGTAATTGGCGTGGCTCTTGCCCCCCTCCCAATCTTCGAGGTCAATGCGAAGCTCGTACTTGCGAGTCAGGGAGCGGGTCATTAGCCACATTCGTTCGTTGCCGAACCAGAACTCGGCCTGCGGCTGTCCGAACCCCCGCCTGTAGTCGTTCCAGCCGCGGTAGAAGTCCTCTCGGCGCTCGACGTCGGCGCGCCGCTGGACAACCGTCCAGCCGCCGCCATCCGTGTCCATGTCACAGAAGGCCAGCACGTTGCGCTCCTGACCGATCTGCAGCTGGTGAACACCGCTGGAGGCGCCGGCTGTCAGGTCACTACAGTCGTGTACAGTGGAGCAGAGGCCGTCCAAGGTGGGCGCAGGTGCCGGTCGCGGCTCGGGAGCGGTCAGCGAGGCGCCGATGTCGTGGATCTGGGCGGCCAGCTCGGTAACTTGCTGGTCGGCTGTGCTCTGCTGGGCGGCTACGCCATCCAATCGGGCGGCGATGGAAGCGACACTCTCCTCGACAACACCCAATGTGACCACCACTTCGCCCAGCCTGGAGAGAAGACGCTTCTCTGAGTCCATCTGCGAGTCGCGCAGGTTTTTCAGCCGGGTAAAAATCTTCCCTACCTTGCCAACGACGCTCGCCAGCTGCGAAGACTGCAGCGAGGCATGGTGTCCGGCGGAAATTCGAGCGGTGCGTGCCTCGGTGAGCATGTTGACGATGTCACGAAGTGCCGGCTGCGCGGCCCCGCAGCGCGTCGTGATGAGCAGCGCCGTCAGGAGGCGCACCGCCACACCACACTGCAGCAGGGACCGCATGGAGAGGCAGACGACCCGTCGACGGGTGGAGTGTGGCACCGTTTATGCTGCTCGGCATTCGATAAGGACTGTTATATATCGGCATGGCTCGGTTGCTATGCTTGAGATGCCAGTGTTTACTCTTCGCTCAACGTGAGCGGCACATGTGGGCGAAGTGGCCAAATCAAGCCCTACCCTTGGGTGGAAGCGACGTCGGAGTCATAATTTCATGCGTAAATATCCTTGAGACTATTTCCCACTACACAGATTCAGAGGCGCAGCGAAGGAGGACCGTCCCCGTGCCCCACCCTTTAGCAACCAAAAATACCCAAGATCAAGGAAGAAATTTTAACATTTTCGACACGCAAGGACAAATCATCGAATAATCGAAAGTGGGCTCTGTTCCATAAAAAAATGGAGTAGGGCCCTCTTGAGTAAATTCTGGCTGCGCCCACGCACACACCTACAGCACCAGGATTGTGACTGATACTATAGTTCCAGTCACCAGTACCGGTACTATAGTACTGCAGTACCAACAGAAATGTCACAAAGTTAGCGTGGGAAGTAGTGCAAGTTAGCGTAAGTTAGCGTAAGTGGGGGGGGGGGCGACTTTTCTGGGCGCCACATTCCATTGGAGCCGCATGCCCCCACCCACCTGTATCCGCTCCTGGGGATGGACCACCAAGGGGAAAGCTGCGGTGGGTGGAAAAGGTTGGCCACGGCTTGATATAATTATACGTTGAAAGAATAATTAAAACACCATCATCAACATTACAATTATATGAACCCTTTCAACTAAGTAGAATATCAAATAATGCCGCATGCGCTTAATTTACTGCCTATTGCAATTCTTCAGCACATAATCTGTTATATGATGGGTAGATACCTACTCCTTGTATTTTAGTTGCATGCAGTGCTTGATGTTTTATAGTATCACAAATCAAATTATGAAAACGACTTATCAAGGAACTCAGTCATTAGTATTTTCTTAGATAATCATCGTAGTATGGTAATGGTTATTTCACTTGGTACCTACGCTTAAATTTCGAGCACTGATGTCTATTAATATTCTGTGAATCGGTCAGTGGTTAAGCCAGAGGCTTGACTGCAAATCGGTGGGAATCATCTTGATTTAAGGTACATGATCACTGAGAAGCTTGGGCGATATTTCATGATTGACCGCACAGGTTTTATATTCCATTGGGCATTTCGTTTCTCAGTTGTTCCATCGACCATCGTTTCTGAGTCACCGGATTTCAACCCTAACTTCCCCATACTGTTCGAAGCCCTGTCTTTTGGTATCCCTTTATAAATCACCTCACAATGCTGAAATTACAACTGTACCAATCACATAAAAAATGGTAAATTGGCCTATTTCAGGCGTTCAAGTTAATAACGTAGCCAAAGTATAGCACCAAAACACCAACGTTTATGCACGTGTACGCCCGCCTTGCGCATTCGTCTCATACGCAAACCTCGTGCGATTCTCCTGTTTCTGCTAGGCCTCCTACGTGTTGCTAATTAGTGCTGCCACATGATAGTCTTGTGTCATGATAGTCTTGACATGGGGAATGCTTCGTATGCGGATTCGCTGGAAAAATTCGAAGAATTAATTCCGATGACTAGTTTTCTTCCTCCCATGTTTTCTGATGGCTAAGGAATTCGATATCCGCTGAACATTCATGGACCTTATCGTATCGGTTAAATACGCTCCCAGATTGGCTACGGAACTTAGGCCCGAGTAATGTTTTCTCTTTTTGGACCCATCGGGTTTTCCTATCGTCTACTGATGTGGTTTAGGGATCCAGCCAATTTTTGTTTGGGGCCGGCACATTTTTGAGACCCCAGCACTTTTTAGAGTTGTGTTGGGTTTTTTTTCGTCACCGACGATATTTTTAGCGCCCGGCGCGTTTTCGAAGACCCCGATGTGTTTATTTAGTGCCCAGTGTTTTTATTCCTTTTTGGAACCATGTTGCTTTTCGAGGGCCACAGCCTGTCCTTGAGGCCCATATGCGGTCTCATGGCCATCGTGTGCTTTGAGGGCCTCCGGTGTTTTTGTTTTAGAGCTCCTGTTGATTTTTTACGGCTGCAACGCATGTTCTAATGCCTTGCCGCTTTCTGCCAGACTCGATACGAATTGGAGGAGCCGGCACTTTTTCGGCCTCCCGTTTTGCTTTTACGGTCCCGCTGTTTATTTAGGGCTCCTTGTGCATGCTTGTGGAACCCCATCACAATTTTTGGGGCTCCAGTATAATTTCCCAGGTCCAGACGCGTTGTTCCGCGGGGACTCTACGCCAGTTTTCTGGGGTCGAAGCAGTTATTGGCGACA
>JAOTOM010000728.1:0-35000 GCA_034440615.1 Ashinkailepas kermadecensis
GGTCACACCGCACGGAGCTGTATCTGTGGGTCACACCGCACGGAGCTGTATCTGTGGGTCACACCGCACGGAGCTGTATCTGTGGGTCACACCGCACGGAGCTGTATCTGTGGGTCACACCGCACGGAGCTACATCTGTGGGTCACACCGCACGGAGCTGTATCTGTGGGTCACACCGCACGGAGCTGTATCTGTGGGTCACACCGCACGGAGCTGTATCTGTGGGTCATACCGCACGGAGCTGTATCTGTGGGTCACACCGCACGGAGTTGCATCTTTGGGTCACACCGCACGGAGCTGCATCTGCAGGTCACTTCGCACGAAGCTGCATAATGACATCAAAGCATAACAAGTAACGGTAACTTTTCTCATCAGATCGAAGTGAGATGCAAACGGCGACAACATTGCATGCTTATAGTTATTTCTCATAGTTATTTTTGAAAAATTGGAACTTATAATAACCAATGATCTCCTCTTATGACCTTCCAAGCATGAAGTGAAAATGATGTTAGGCAACTGACATAAGACCTGATACGTCCAGAGAGTGCAAGTGTCACAGCCACTCTGAAGCCTAACATTCCAACTGCTAGATAACAGTGTCTCACTTACTGCCGTAACTTAGAACGCTGAGTCCTTTTCCAATATGAACAAGTTCGTAACGTTTTGCTGCCAAAATTGCGCTGCTTCTCGAAAATCGCCAAGTGAGAACAGCATTCCACTTTGTGTTGGTGTCACTCACAAGCTTGTCCTGAGCACGACCTGTTCGGAAATTCATCAGGTTCAACAGTGCTTCATATGATGTTAAATTATCGCCAAGACTCTGCAAGAGGCTGAAGCACGGACTTTTACAAAGTAACACATGACTAGCTCAGGATACACAAGGGGCAATTTTGCATCTCACTTTGTCCCCGATATGGGTATCTTAGGAGTTAGTTACGGTCCCTAATCTAAAATTATTCCATTTGATAGGATTCATAGTGTGTGTCATGTTTTCAGGTGCACCGCTGGCATAGCTCTGGCACCCAACACGTGCTGATCATCGACTCAGCGCGCAAGCAACAGTTACCAGATCAGAACACCGGATCGACCAGATCTACCAGATCAGAACACCGGACCGACCGATGGCATGCCCGAGTACAGCATCTCCAGAGTGGCGTCACCCCGAGCCGCAGTGTCCTGGTGACTACTGTGTCCTCACACTGCAGTGTCCTCAAGCTGTGGTGTCCTCGCACTGCAATATTCTCGCATTGCAGTGTCCTCGATCATGCACCGACGGCGATTGGTCATTTAACCGTTTTCAGTTTCGTGCAACGCAGTGCTCGGTGGTGTTGTTGAAGATTCAGTTGTTATGTTCTCCCCAACACAATGATTGGTGGTGTTGTTCAATGTTCAGTTGCTATGTTACCTCCAATACAATGATTCGGTGCTGAGCGGTCGACACTAGACGTGACTCCTACGCCTGTGGGATCTAACTCGGTCCCGCCTGCGGGACGTGGCTCGGTCCGCCTGCGGGACGTGACTCGGTCCGCCTGCGGGACGTGACTCGGTCCGCCTGCGGGACGTGACTCGGTCCGCCTGCGGGACGTGACTCAGTCCGCCTGCGGGACGTGACTCGGTCCGCCTGTGGGACGTGACTCGGTCCGCCTGCGGGACGTGACTCGGTCCGCCTGCGGGACGTGTCTCGGTCCGCCTGTGGGACGTGACTCGGTCCGCCTGTGGGACGTGACTCGGTCCGCCTGTGGGACGTGACTCGGTCCGCCTGCGGGACGTGACTCGGTCCGCCTGTGGGACGTGACTCGGTCCGCCTGCGGGACGTGACTCGGTCCGCCTGCGGGACGTGACTCGGTCCGCCTGTGGGACGTGACTCGGTCCGCCTGCGGGACGTGACTCGGTCCGCCTGCGGGACGTGACTCGGTCCGCCTGTGGGACGTGACTCGGTCCGCCTGCGGGACGTGACTCGGTCCGCCTGCGGGACGTGACTCGGTCCGCCTGTGGGACGGGTGACTCGGTCCGCCTGCGGGACGTGACTCGGTCGCCGCCTGGGGACGTGACTCGGTCCGCCTGCGGGACGTGACTCGGTCCGCCTGCGGGACGTGACTCGGTCCGCCTGTGGGACGTGACTCGGTCCGCCTGCGGGACGTGGCTCGGTCCGCCTGTGGGGTGGGGAGGGAAGAAGTGGCATTGTCATCTCAGGGATATGCCAATAGTGACAGCCTAGGCAATAGAACCACACAGTCAGCAAATAGGGATAGCAGTAGTTCAAGGGGGCAGAATGGTAGCTCATCCAGAGATGAAAGAGCTACTCAACACGAAAAAGCTAACTGGTTATGGAACATTTGTTAAGTGTATGATGCTTAATGCTCAGAGTATTCGATCCAAATTTGATGAGTTCAAGTTTTATGTTACTGAGGAGGAACCAGATTTTGTTTGCATTACTGAGGCATGGGTCAGTTAGGGGTATTTTGGGGATAACTTGCAGGACTATAAGATCCAGGGATACAATACGTTTCGTGCAATAGGGGTCCAGCAGTGAAAGGGTGGGGGTGTAATGCTTTATGTGAATGGCTTTCTAAAAAAGTAGCAGATGGGGTAAAAAATGTGTCTGTGGGGTCCATTTGTCTTGATGTTGCCGTGGGAAAAGGCAACAGCAACAAACTGAGGATAGGAGCTTTGCACCGATCAGGAACTTTGCGACATTCCCAGCAACTGGAGCTTGACAAGGTGATTTGCAAGGAAATCAGTATAAACTTTCGGAGGAAATGCCTTATTCTTTGTGACTTTAATCTAAAATGATATGAAAATGTTGGTGTTGGCTCCCCATCATGTAAACTGTTTAGGAAATGCCTTGAAGAGGACCTATTCTTACACCAGTTTGTAATGGAACCAACTGGGCATGGCTCATTCTTGGACCTTGTCTTCTCAGATTTAAGTGATTTAGTTCAAGACTTGACTGTAGGAGAAACTCTGGGTAGAAGTGACCATAACATAGTGAGATTCAAGGCACAAGTAGAGGTCACAATGAAGGATTATTTGGCAAATGTTCTAAATTTTAACCGGGCAGACATTAACTGCATGAGAGCGGCTTTAAGTGCCATAGAATGAGAAGAATAATTCTGCAATTTAAATGACTGTAAAATGTGGGAAAAGTTCAAATCTAACTTGAGTGGAATTCAGATTAGACATGTCCCCCAAAAGCAAAGGTGCAAAAGAAGGGTAGGAAAGCCAGTATGGCTTATGACAGATTTGATAAAAGCAATTAAAGCTAAGAAAGATGCATTTAGAGTATTTAAGGAACCTTCAAATATCGTATATATAAGGTCGTATCTAAAAGCTAGAGACGCTGTAAAGCAGAAAACCAGAGCAGCAAAACGAGCGCAAAAATTGATTTGGCTAGGAACTGTAATGGGGACAGTAAAAAGTTCTTCAGTTTCTACAAGCTAAGTAAAGTGTCAAGCACAATTGGTCCACTGGAAGTAAATGGAACTCATTGAGTGAGGATGGTGAGATGGTTGAGGAGCTGAGCAAGCAGTTTAAATCAGTGTTTACATTGGAAGATGTGACTAATCTGCCAACCGTACACCACAGTTCAGTGACAGGTGATCAGATAAACGAAGTTGATTTCATTGATAGTGATGTTGCTTTCAATTATATCATGAAAATAAAGCCAAACAAGGCAGCAGAACCTGATAGAATTTATGCTAGGGTATTGCGGGAAGCTGAAAAGGAACTGCCATTTCACTTAGTATAATATTTTGTAAATCAGTTTCACGAAATGAAATTCCAACAGATTGGAAAAGGACAACTGTATTTCCTATTTTCAAGAAAGGAGAAAGAGGGAAAGTTGAAAACTATAGTCCGATAAGCCTCACATCCCTAAATTGCAACGTACTCGAATCAATTATCAAGGATAGAATAGCTAGTTTTCTGGAAGGAAACTATTAATTTGATTGATTGATTCAAGATCCTCAACATGGGTTTGCAAAAGGGCGATCGTGTCTCACAAATCTCTTGGACTTTTTGAATTTTGCTACAGAACAATTTGGTCAGGGAAATCAGGCTGATGTAGCATATGTTGACTTTAGTAAGGTATGCCACAGTTGGCATGCCACTAGTCATTGATGAGCGCACCGTGTGCCATAACAAGACGTTCGTGACTGCTATGGTCACGGAACTAGGACAAGTCAGCGTCAGGTCACGACCTTAGCCAAGTACGGTTCTTAACCCGCCCCGTCTCGGGAGGGTGGTTGATATGCCCCCCCGCCCTATAAGGTTTTCCGCGGATAGTGAAAGAACGGCGCGAGGTAGGGCGCCGAAATTTGGCATACCGTTTTCCACATCAATTTGTCATGTTGTATGAAAATGTTTTGGTCAGGTCATCTAGGGTCAACGAGATAGTCAAGGTCCAGTGAGGTCAACTCCAGAAACGTTCAACCAGTTGTCACGCTTTAACGGATAAAGATATTTTAGTGAAGCTTTCAGTGTTTGCTGATCTTTATGGAGGAACAAAACGCACCGGATGAGTTTGTGATTTTTTTTTCGTTTTTGATGACAGGTTAGTCTTGCATGTTTGACTATTATGGCTAAAATCGAAGATTCTGGCTAAAGTAAGCATTTTATGGAGCAGGTTGGCTTCAAACAACGTTTTTCGGTCCGCTCTACCATTTATTAAAAAACATGAAAGAATATTGAAAACTCGAAATTTTGAAAGTTCAAAAACAAAATATAAGTTGGTTTTTTGGGTCCAGGAAAATGTTAATGCCATGGTAGATTTCGGCGTGCATTTCTGATTCCAAAAATGTTTTCTTTTTCAAATCTCCCCAAAATGAACTCCCCAGCGGCAAAAACATGAAGTAAGTTCTGAAAACATAATCCCCTCTAGTAGCGTCATTTGGGGGGGGGAGCTGGCCCTACTCATCGAACGCTTTCCGATGACACCTGTATCGTTTTCGTGCAACGCTTAGTTTGGAGATAGGGGGAGGGGGTCAACCCCTATCTGAGACGGGGTGTGAGGATCTGACCGGAAAGACGGGGAGGGTTAAGCGTGCATTGGAGCGCTTATCATTTTCTAAACAGAGACAATGTTATCACGGTTTTATGGTGATTCCGAACAGTAGGGTTCACAGCGGGCACACGCGGTAAGTAATTACAATCCCAATAGCAGAGCCAGGCAATGCCAATCACACTGATCTGAATCGCTTAAATTATGTCTGAAACAAAGTTAACTTAGGAATAAACGAACAGAGCATGCTCAGTTACTTAAAACGACCAGTTAATGGTTCCGTATCAGTTTGTTTGTGTACAAACTCCGAACATGTCTAATTAGATCCTCGCCTGGGATGTCCTATCGGTATCTGTGGGTCACACCGCACGGAGCTGCATCTGTGGGGCACACCGCACGCAGCTGCATCTGTGGGGTCACACCGCACGCAGCTGCATCTGTGGGTCACACCGCACGGAGCTGCATCTGTGGGTCACACCGCACGGAGCTACATCTGTGGGTCACACCGCACGGAGCTGTATCTGTGGGTCACACCGCACGGAGCTGTATCTGTGGGTCACACCGCACGGAGCTGTATCTGTGGGTCACACCGCACGGAGCTGTATCTGTGGGTCACACCGCACGGAGCTACATCTGTGGGTCACACCGCACGGAGCTGTATCTGTGGGTCACACCGCACGGAGCTGTATCTGTGGGTCACACCGCACGGAGCTGTATCTGTGGGTCATACCGCACGGAGCTGTATCTGTGGGTCACACCGCACGGAGTTGCATCTTTGGGTCACACCGCACGGAGCTGCATCTGCGGGTCACTTCGCACGAAGCTGCATAATGACATCAAAGCATAACAAGTAACGGTAACTTTTCTCATCAGATCGAAGTGAGATGCAAACGGCGACAACATTGCATGCTTATAGTTATTTCTCATAGTTATTTTTGAAAAATTGGAACTTATAATAACCAATGATCTCCTCTTATGACCTTCCAAGCATGAAGTGAAAATGATGTTAGGCAACTGACATAAGACCTGATACGTCCAGAGAGTGCAAGTGTCACAGCCACTCTGAAGCCTAACATTCCAACTGCTAGATAACAGTGTCTCACTTACTGCCGTAACTTAGAACGCTGAGTCCTTTTCCAATATGAACAAGTTCGTAACGTTTTGCTGCCAAAATTGCGCTGCTTCTCGAAAATCGCCAAGTGAGAACAGCATTCCACTTTGTGTTGGTGTCACTCACAAGCTTGTCCTGAGCACGACCTGTTCGGAAATTCATCAGGTTCAACAGTGCTTCATATGATGTTAAATTATCGCCAAGACTCTGCAAGAGGCTGAAGCACGGACTTTTACAAAGTAACACATGACTAGCTCAGGATACACAAGGGGCAATTTTGCATCTCACTTTGTCCCCGATATGGGTATCTTAGGAGTTAGTTACGGTCCCTAATCTAAAATTATTCCATTTGATAGGATTCATAGTGTGTGTCATGTTTTCAGGTGCACCGCTGGCATAGCTCTGGCACCCAACACGTGCTGATCATCGACTCAGCGCGCAAGCAACAGTTACCAGATCAGAACACCGGATCGACCAGATCTACCAGATCAGAACACCGGACCGACCGATGGCATGCCCGAGTACAGCATCTCCAGAGTGGCGTCACCCCGAGCCGCAGTGTCCTGGTGACTACTGTGTCCTCACACTGCAGTGTCCTCAAGCTGTGGTGTCCTCGCACTGCAATATCCTCGCATTGCAGTGTCCTCGATCATGCACCGACGGCGATTGGTCATTTAACCGTTTTCAGTTTCGTTCAACGCAGTGCTCGGTGGTGTTGTTGAAGATTCAGTTGTTATGTTTCTCCCCAACACAATGATTGGTGGTGTTGTTCAATGTTCAGTTGCTATGTTACCTCCAATACAATGATTCGGTGCTGAGCGGTCGACACTAGACGTGACTCCTACGCCTGTGGGATCTAACTCGGTCCGCCTGCGGGACGTGGCTCGGTCCGCCTGCGGGACGTGACTCGGTCCGCCTGCGGGACGTGACTCGGTCCGCCTGCGGGACGTGACTCGGTCCGCCTGCGGGACGTGACTCGGTCCGCCTGCGGGACGTGACTCGGTCCGCCTGTGGGACGTGACTCGGTCCGCCTGCGGGACGTGACTCGGTCCGCCTGCGGGACGTGTCTCGGTCCGCCTGCGGGACGTGACTCGGTCCGCCTGCGGGACGTGACTCGGTCCGCCTGCGGGACGTGACTCGGTCCGCCTGCGGGACGTGACTCGGTCCGCCTGCGGGACGTGACTCGGTCCGCCTGCGGGACGTGACTCGGTCCGCCTGTGGGACGTGACTCGGTCCGCCTGCGGGACGTGACTCGGTCCGCCTGCGGGACGTGACTCGGTCCGCCTGCGGGACGTGACTCGGTCCGCCTGCGGGACGTGACTCGGTCCGCCTGCGGGACGTGACTCGGTCCGCCTGTGGGACGTGACTCGGTCCGCCTGCGGGACGTGACTCGGTCCGCCTGTGGGACGTGACTCGGTCCGCCTGCGGGACGTGACTCGGTCCGCCTGCGGGACGTGACTCGGTCCGCCTGCGGGACGTGACTCGGTCCGCCTGCGGGACGTGACTCGGTCCGCCTGTGGGACGTGACTCGGTCCGCCTGTGGGACGTGACTCGGTCCGCCTGTGGGACGTGACTCGGTCCGCCTGTGGGACGTGACTCGTCCGCCTGCGGGACGTGATCGGTCCGCCTGCGGGACGTGACTCGTCCGCCTGTGGGACGTGACTCGGTCCGCCTGCGGGACGTGACTCGGTCCCTCCGTCCGCCTGCGGGACGTGACTCGGTCCGCTTGCGGGACGTGACTCGGGTTCTGCGGTGCCTGAGGTGGTGAGCTGGTCGCACCAGAGGCAATGGATGAGCGCGGTGTTCGTGCGACACGGAGACAATCAACAGAGACAAAAGACAAACTAGATGATGTCATGATGTCATGTCATGTCATGAAAATGTGCCATGTGAGCGTAATGAGCTCTTCGTTCATGCAACATGTAGCCGATTTTTCCCACGAGTTTCGGTGAAGACATAGCAACATCATGATGAGTGTACTTCGTGTGGTGGGTTTAGCTACATGACACCTGCGGGTCCAGAGCATGCTGCATAGCTGCATGACAGGTGCGGTTTTGTTCTTGTTTCCGTGGGGAGGGAAGGGAGACCTCAATCACTGTCGATGTTGGCAGGATCTTCAACTCAATTTCTAAGTTCACTATGATACCCAATTGGGCGGACCCGCCATATTTGTTTTTCCGATGATCAACATTGGCGCGTGACCGATTTTTTCATAAATCCGGCCGTGGCCGTGGTCATAATTTGCGCTGCCAAATTCCGTGCAGGTGACGCTTAGCCGAGGTGTCTTCATCCAGGGGCGGATCCAGTGATCTGCGTGGAGACCACATGTTCGCAGGTGGACCTATGCCTCCCGATGGGCGGTTCTGCGGTTGAAACATTCCAAGGAGTGGGTGGGTGGTTCGGTGCACTCGAGCCTTCACAGAGGGGCGCCTTTTCCCGACCGGAGAGGAGCCTCCTACCTATGGGAGCACATGCCTCCAGTACCCTCTCTCTTGTATCCGCCTCCGTCTTCGTCATGTCGTGGGCAATGCAACTCCAGAAATCAGGTAGTTGAAGATCAGGTATGTGGCGTTCCATACACAATAGAGTGGAATCGAATGTTAGCTACCCCAATGCCAATAAGCGCGTCCACCCATGTAACGCTATGCAACTGTGTTGCAGTAAGCGCTCAACGGGGCCACCCGGCCTCACCGTCAGTACTTTCAACCTCAATCACTCATGTGCTGCAGTGTGACAACTAACAGCTCCTTTACTCAGAATTAAGCCCGTTCTCTCAACTCAGTATGGCCCGCAGCAAGAACTCCATGTGACCCGGCACCTGACCCACAGGGTCAGGTGCACTGGACACCGAGTGATCCTGCCACACCCGCCTCTGGACCATGCCTGACCCACCAGACCCGCCGGTAGACCCAGCCAGACCAGCGGACTGACCCTACCTGGCCCGACGACTGACCCCGCCTGACCCTACCTAGCCCTGCCTGACACTGCCTGACCCTACATATCCCTACCTGACACTGCCTGACCCTACCTATCCCCGCCTGACACTGCCTGAGCCTACCTAGCCGTGTCTGACACTGTCTGACCCTACCTAACCCTGCCTGACACTGCCTGACCCTACCTTGCCCTACCTGACACTGCCTGACCCTACCTATCCCCGCCTTACACTGCCTGACAATACCTAGCCGTGTCTGACACTGCCTGACCCTACCTAACCCTGCCTGACACTGCCTGACCCTACCTTGCCCTACCTGACACTGCCTGAATCTACCTAGCCCTGCCTGACACTGCCTGACACTACCTATGAGTTAGGCTTGACCTTTGTTGACAAGTGGTGCAGGTTTTATGGCTCATGGGACCTCTATCAGAGGGATGACCTGCACTTCTCCGATAAGGGGGTGCATGTGTTAAGCAAAGTAAATGAGCATGTCCTTCACGGAAACTAGACAATGGGGTGGGGAGGGAAGAAGTGGCATTGTCATCTCAGGGATATGCCAATAGTGACAGCCTAGGCAATAGAACCACACAGTCAGCAAATAGGGATAGCAGTAGTTCAAGGGGGCAGAATGGTAGCTCATCCAGAGATGAAAGAGCTACTCAACACGAAAAAGCTAACTGGTTATGGAACATTTGTTAAGTGTATGATGCTTAATGCTCAGAGTATTCGATCCAAATTTGATGAGTTCAAGTTTTATGTTACTGAGGAGGAACCAGATTTTGTTTGCATTACTGAGGCATGGGTCAGTTAGGGGTATTTTGGAGATAACTTGCAGGACTATAAGATCCAGGGATACAATACGTTTCGTGCAATAGGGGTCCAGCAGTGAAAGGGTGGGGGTGTAATGCTTTATGTGAATGGCTTTCTAAAAAAGTAGCAGATGGGGTAAAAAATGTGTCTGTGGGGTCCATTTGTCTTGATGTTGCCGTGGGAAAAGGCAACAGCAACAAACTGAGGATAGGAGCTTTGCACCGATCAGGAACTTTGCGACATTCCCAGCAACTGGAGCTTGACAAGGTGATTTGCAAGGAAATCAGTATAAACTTTCGGAGGAAATGCCTTATTCTTTGTGACTTTAATCTAAAATGATATGAAAATGTTGGTGTTGGCTCCCCATCATGTAAACTGTTTAGGAAATGCCTTGAAGAGGACCTATTCTTACACCAGTTTGTAATGGAACCAACTGGGCATGGCTCATTCTTGGACCTTGTCTTCTCAGATTTAAGTGATTTAGTTCAAGACTTGACTGTAGGAGAAACTCTGGGTAGAAGTGACCATAACATAGTGAGATTCAAGGCACAAGTAGAGGTCACAATGAAGGATTATTTGGCAAATGTTCTAAATTTTAACCGGGCAGACATTAACTGCATGAGAGCGGCTTTAAGTGCCATAGAATGAGAAGAATAATTCTGCAATTTAAATGACTGTAAAATGTGGGAAAAGTTCAAATCTAACTTGAGTGGAATTCAGATTAGACATGTCCCCCAAAAGCAAAGGTGCAAAAGAAGGGTAGGAAAGCCAGTATGGCTTATGACAGATTTGATAAAAGCAATTAAAGCTAAGAAAGATGCATTTAGAGTATTTAAGGAACCTTCAAATATCGTATATATAAGGTCGTATCTAAAAGCTAGAGACGCTGTAAAGCAGAAAACCAGAGCAGCAAAACGAGCGCAAAAATTGATTTGGCTAGGAACTGTAATGGGGACAGTAAAAAGTTCTTCAGTTTCTACAAGCTAAGTAAAGTGTCAAGCACAATTGGTCCACTGGAAGTAAATGGGACTACATTGAGTGAGGATGGTGAGATGGTTGAGGAGCTGAGCAAGCAGTTTAAATCAGTGTTTACATTGGAAGATGTGACTAATCTGCCAACCGTACACCACAGTTCAGTGACAGGTGATCAGATAAACGAAGTTGATTTCATTGATAGTGATGTTGCTTTCAATTATATCATGAAAATAAAGCCAAACAAGGCAGCAGGACCTGATAGAATTTATGCTAGGGTATTGCGGGAAGCTGAAAAGGAACTGCCATTTCACTTAGTATAATATTTTGTAAATCAGTTTCACAAAATGAAATTCCAACAGATTGGAAAAGGACAAATGTATTTCCTATTTTCAAGAAAGGAGAAAGAGGGAAAGTTGAAAACTATAGTCCGATAAGCCTCACATCCCTAAATTGCAACGTACTCGAATCAATTATCAAGGATAGAATAGCTAGTTTTCTGGAAGGAAACTATTAATTTGATTGATTGATTCAAGATCCTCAACATGGGTTTGCAAAAGGGCGATCGTGTCTCACAAATCTCTTGGACTTTTTGAATTTTGCTACAGAACAATTTGGTCAGGGAAATCAGGCTGATGTAGCATATGTTGACTTTAGTAAGGTATGCCACAGTTGGCATGCCACTAGTCATTGATGAGCGCACCGTGTGCCATAACAAGACGTTCGTGACTGCTAAGGTCACGGAACTAGGGCAAGTCAGCGTCAGGTCACGACCTTAGCCAAGTACGGTTCTTAACCCGCCCCGTCTCGGGAGGGTGGTTGATATGCCCCCCCCGCCCTATAAGGTTTTCCGCGGATAGTGAAAGAACGGCGCGAGGTAGGGCGCCGAAATTTGGCATACCGTTTTCCACATCAATTTGTCATGTTGTATGAAAATGTTTTGGTCAGGTCATCTAGGGTCAACGAGATAGTCAAGGTCCAGTGAGGTCAACTCCAGAAACGTTCAACCAGTTGTCACGCTTTAACGGATAAAGATATTTTAGTGAAGCTTTCAGTGTTTGCTGATCTTTATGGAGGAACAAAACGCACCGGATGAGTTTGTGATTTTTTTTCGTTTTTGATGACAGGTTAGTCTTGCATGTTTGACTATTATGGCTAAAATCGAAGATTCTGGCTAAAGTAAGCATTTTATGAGAGCAGGTTGGCTTCAAACAACGTTTTTCGGTCCGCTCTACCATTTATTAAAAAAAATGAAAGAATATTGAAAACTCGAAATTTTGAAAGTTCAAAAACAAAATATAAGTTGGTTTTTTGGGTCCAGGAAAATGTTAATGCCATGGTAGATTTCGGCGTGCATTTCTGATTCCAAAAATGTTTTCTTTTTCAAATCTCCCCAAAATGAACTCCCCAGCGGCAAAAACATGAAGTAAGTTCTGAAAACATAAACCCCTCTAGTAGCGTCATTGGGGGGGGAGCTGGCCCTACTCATCGAACGCTTTCCGATGACACCTCTATCGTTTTCGTGCAACGCTTAGTTTGGAGATTAGGGGGGGGTCAACCCCTATCTGAGACGGGGTGTGAGGATCTGACCGGAAAGACGGGGACGGTTAAGCGTGCATTGGAGCGCTTATCATTTTCTAAACAGAGACAATGTTATCACGGTTTTATGGTGATTCCGAACAGTAGGGTTCACAGCGGGCACACGCGGTAAGTAATTACAATCCCAATAGCAGAGCCAGGCAATGCCAATCACACTGATCTGAATCGCTTAAATTATGTCTGAAACAAAGTTAACCTAGGAATAAACGAACAGAGCATGCACAGTTACTTAAAACGACCAGTGAATGGTTCCGTATCAGTTTGTTTGTGTACAAACTCCGAACATGTCTAATTAGATCCTGGCCTGGGATGTCCTATCGGTATCTGTGGGTCACACCGCACGGAGCTGCATCTGTGGGTCACACCGCACGGAGCTGCATCTGTGGGGTCACACCGCACGGAGCTGCATCTGTGGGTCACACCGCACGGAGCTGCATCTGTGGGTCACACCGCACGGAGCTACATCTGTGGGTCACACCGCACGGAGCTGTATCTGTGGGTCACACCGCACGGAGCTGTATCTGTGGGTCACACCGCACGGAGCTGCATCTGTGGGTCACACCGCACGGAGCTGTATCTGTGGGTCACACCGCACGGAGCTACATCTGTGGGTCACACCGCACGGAGCTGCATCTGTGGGTCACACCGCACGGAGCCTGCACCTGTGGGTCACACCGCACGGAGCTGTATCTTGGGGGTCACCCCGCACGGAGCTGTATCTGTGGGTCACACCGCACGGAGCTGTATCTGTGGGTCACACCGCACGGAGCTGCACCTGTGGGTCACACCGCACAGAGCTGTATCTGTGGGTCACACCGCACGGAGCTGTATCTGTGGGTCACACCGCACGGAGCTGTATCTGTGGGTCACACCGCACGGAGCTGTATCTGTGGGTCACATCGCACGGAGCTGCACCTGTGGGTCACACCGCACAGAGCTGTATCTGTGGTCACACCGCACGGCTCATTTGGGTCACACCGCACGGAGCTGTATCTTTGGGTCACACCGCACGGAGCTGTATCTGTGGGTCACACCGCACGGAGCTGTATCTGTGGGTCACACCGCACGGAGCTGTATCTGTGGGTCACACCGCACGGAGCTGTATCTGTGGGTCACACCGCACGGAGCTGTATCTGTGGGTCACACCGCACGGAGCTGCATCTGCGGGTCACTTCGCACGAAGCTGCATAATGACATCAAAGCACAACAAGTAAAGGTAACTTTTCTCATCAGATCGAAGTGACATGCAAACGGCGACAACATTGCATGCTTATAGTTATTTCTCATAGTTATTTTTGAAAAATTGGAACTTATAATAACCAATGATCTCCTCTTATGACCTTCCAAGCATGAAGTGAAAATGAGGTTAGGCAACTGAGATAAGACATGATACGTCCAAAGGGTGCAAGTGTCACAGCCACTCCGAAGCCTAACATTCCAACTGCTAGATAACAGTGTCTCACTTACTGCCGTAACTTAGGACGCTGAGTCCTTTTCCAACATGAACAAGTTCGTAACGTTTTGCTGCCAAAATTGCGCTGCTTCTCGAAAATCGCCAAATGGGAACAACATTCCACTTTGCGTTGGTGTCACTCACAAGCTTGTCCTGAGCACGACCTGTTCGGAAATTCATTAGCTTCAACAGTGCTTCATATGATGTTAAATTATCGCCAAGACTCTGCAAGAGATTGAAGCACGGACTTTTACAAAGTAACACATGACTAGCTCAGGATACCAAAGGGGCAATTTTGCATCTCACTTTGTCCCCGATATGGGTATCTTAGGAGTTAGTTACGGTCCCTAATCTAAAATGATTTCATTTGCTAGGATTCATAGTGTGTGTCATGTTTTCAGGTGCACCGCTGGCACAGCTCCGGCACCCAACACGTGCTGATCATCGACTCAGCGCGCAAGCAACAGTTACCAGATCAGAACACCGGACCGACCAATGGCATGCCCGAGTACAGCATCTCCAGAGTGGCGTCACCGCGAGCCGCAGTGTCCGGGTGATGACTGTGTCCTCACACTACAGTGTACTCAAGCTGTGGTGTCCTCGCACTGCAATATCCTCGCATTGCAGTGTCCTCGATCATGCACCGACGGCGATTGGTCATTTAACCGTTTTCATTTTCGTTCAACACAGTGATTGGTGGTGTTGTTGAAGATTCAGTTGTTATGTTCTCCCCAACACAATGATTGGTGGTGTTGTTCAATGTTCAGTTGCTATGTTACCTCCAATACAATGATTCGGTGCTGAGCGGTCGACACTAGACGTGACTTCCTACGCATTGTATTGTATTGTATTGTATTGTATTGTATTGTATTGACATGCATAGGGTGATCCACTATTGCAGTGGCTATTATGCCCCGAGTCATCGGTAAAGGAGTAAAAACAAAAACATACAACTTACAGTCAAAATCATACATGCAAGCAGTCAAATACACACATATGTCAGTCTCACAATATTGCACTGGAGTAAAAACATGGTCAAAAACATACATACAGAACAGTCTAATACATAGTGTGTCTAAGACGCGGGACAGTCAGGTTGTCGAGCCAGCAGGTGCCGCTTAACGGCGCGTGTAAAATGCTGTGGTGTCATTTCAGTGAGCTCAGCTGGGAGCCGATTGTACATATCAGGCGCTCTGCACAAGAAGCGCCGCTTCCCAGTCTCAGTCTTTGAGCGAAGAACATGAAGCAGCTGGTCTTGCCGTGCGCTCCGCTCTCGGACTGAGCTGTTCCTCCTGAAGCCAGATGCAAGTGTTACCGGCTCGCCGCGCGTCATGACCCTGTGTGCCAGGCTGAGTGTGCTGATGTCGGCAAGTTGTTGGGCAGTCAGCCAGCCCAGCCTCTCTCGCAGGTCAGACACGTGGTCAAATTTACGACGGCCAAATGAGCTCAGCTGTGCGCCAAAGTTCAAGATATTTTGGATTTTATGCATGTTCCTTTTTGTGCCATTGCCGTATACCGAAATGCAGTATCTGACGTGCGAGAGGACAAGGGCCGTGACGAGCGTGGTGATCATGCCGTCTGGTATGATTTCTTATTGCGAGCCCATCCCCACTCCGCCGCCAAATATATCAATGCCGTAAAAAGCATCTCCACCACCTCATATTTTACAACAAAGTCCCATGTTCCATTTTAAATGTCCTCTTTACGAATTGTGTACGAATTGTGTGCTAATTGCGCCGCTCAGACGACTAAAAGTGCAACTTAGAGCCTTAGAGCCTACTACTCCTCCGCGTCCCTGTTACAACCCAACCAGATCATGGCAACCCAGGTGTTCCACCCGACCAAAACACCGGCCCAGTTATTCTGCTGGCTGGCCGTGTACAGCCTGAGGCTGAGTGTGGAGAAAACGTGACGGGCTGGGGAGCAAACGTGCATAGCGCAATTCACCGCTGGTGTTACGCACATAGACGGCCCCACCTCACATATGGTCCAAAGTTGCTTGCTCCACGATGAACGTCAGCTAACCAGCCAAAGCCTCATCGAGTGAAATTCCCCGCCTGGTAGGTAGTCTGAACACATACATAGCTGTGATGCGGTACAGTACATGCATGCAGGGAAGACATGGGCAATTTTCCTAGTCTCCCTAGGTAATTAAGCCGCAAATAGTACCTATCAGTAAGTAATAATTTTTCGTTGTTTTGTATGTGGTGTAAGATGACAGCTAACTGGAATTATAAACATTCATCTGGACTAGAAATGTAATCTATTATATACACGGTAGAAGATTGTGAGTAATAGATGTCCGATTGCCGAAGATCGCTTGGGATTTTTCACCTTTATGTGCCGAACTCCGGATTGTGTCATTCTTCGCTATCTTCGTGGGAATTTTGTTCATACTCCACTGCCTCCGAGGGACTTTGCTCTCCGAGCGACATTCAGGAGTTCCTATGGAAAGGGCGACACTCCTTTTGGTGCGCAAAAATTTACTCAGGGCGCCAAGCGACACTATTTCTGATGAAACAATGGAAGAACGCATGGAAGGCCGTCAGATCTGCCAAAAATGGGTAATCATGAAAAATCATGTTTCGAAAATTTCATGTTATCCAATCCCGAGGGACAACCGCCCCTTTCACCACCCAACCCCACCCCCTTCCCATTGGACCCGTACTTGATTGGCGACCAATTTCCCAGAATTGTATCTCGTCGGCGACCACCGAAAGGCTTTTTTGAGCCCTGACAGCATATACCACAGGTGGCACGAATGTGAAACTTTGTGGAAACACGCGCCCCATAGGGAACTGCGTGCTTTTGTGGTCGGCGGTCGCGTGCGCCGTACCGTGCAACCACCAGGCGCGTGCATCTGTTTTGAGTTGGGCACCTCCAAGCCGAGAGTGCCGCACACTAGATCTATCAAATTTGGTGGACTGATAGCCCGTTACACGGGCTATCCGGCAATGTACAATTTGTAGGGGTGGGCGATGTGTAGCGCGGGCGATGCGCTCATATTCGAGCAACACCTCCACTCCTGTTTAACATGGGGCTGTGACTTATCCCGACGAAAAACGCGACCGCCTTCATATTGGCGCCCGGCTCGGCTCACAACGCAGGGAATGAGTGATGTGTCACACTACGTGAAAGCGCACAGTGTTGGCTACCCATTGGGCACAATTTCGGTGCGATCGAGTCAATGTACTGCACGTGAGCGACATCGATGTGATGGGAGAACGGGTTGCGCCGAATCGGCTTAGGTTTGGTTAGGTTTAGTTTGGTTAGTTTAGGTTAGGCTAGGTTAGGCTAAGCTAGGCTAGGCTAGGCTAGGTTAGGTTAGTGTAGAGTTTCCAATTTTGGGTGAGCTCAGTACAAACCCGATGGAGCGCGTAATGGTTTGAATCGATTTTGAACATACCAACATGGTACTTGGTGTGCATCTAGTCATAGGCATCATAGTTTGCTTTTAAAACGCTGCGGAAAGGACATTGCAAAACATTGCGATAAAAGATGTAGGGCTGGGTGTTACGGAGACTGGGACGGTATCTTGTGGTTAGGTTGAACGAGCCATTCATCTCAAGACAAAAACGCTGGGTATCCCCTTAAAAATATATCGCCGGACCCCACAACGGCGATAGCGTTCAAACAAACCTTGCTGGGCTCCAAACAAATCGGTCCGCGGCCTAAGAAAATCGTACCAGAGACCAAAAATCGTCGGACCCCATCCTCCTGAAAAATCGTGATGGAACTTGAAAAATTGCACCGTGGCCTCAAAGCTTCCACAGGGTCCCGGAATGGTTCAGTTTGTATCAATACAAACAAAGGGGACCCTCGAAATATCGAGCAGAGTTTAAAAAAAATTGCATCGAGGCTTAAAAATCGATCCACCGGGCCAAACATCGCGATGGAACCTGAAAGATTGCACCGTGGCCTCAAAGCTTCCACAGGGTCCCGGAATGGTTCAGTTTGTATCAATACAAACCAAGGTGACCCTCGAAAATCGAGCAGAGTTAAACAAATTGAATTGAGGCTTAAAAATGAATGTACCGGGCCAAAAATCGCGCCGACTGAGGGCTCAAGGCTCAGGGGGTCTCCAATGTTGGTGTCATTGCTGAACGTGTGGCGTAACATCTGCCGGTGTGCGTCTACCAACGCACATGACATGGCCCGTGTCCAACTGAGGAATTAGGAGTCATTGAAGTAAAGTTCAGGGTAGATCAGTTTAGGTTTCATAGATGTTTGTAAGCTTAACAAGCATAGATGTCTTGTCGATTAGCATATTTTGTGCAACGTGTGCATATTTTGGGAAAGGGATGACACTTACTATCACCCCGCAAGGCATTAATGTCCTTCTCGCCCCCAATCGTTTGGGATTGTATATTCAAAAATTATACTGTTTCACTAGATTACCGACGTCTCGTGCTTGAGACATGATCACCGTATATCTGCTGATATACGGTGATCATGTCATGTTGATCATGTCATGTCATGTTAATCATGTCATGTCATGTTGATCATGAAATCCGAAACTTTCTTTTCTCTTTTTCTTTTTTCCCTAATTCTTTAGCTGAGGCAAAGTGCCATCTGCTAGAGATTGTTACGTTAAAGAAGGAATTACGTTAATCCGGCTTATGTGACACCCGGTTATATCAGTTAAGCAAGAAAGGAGAGACGCCGTAAAACAAGAAACATGACGTAGAAGGACGATACATACATGGCAACAGGTACATGTTCAGACATAATTACATACATACAATCATAACAATGGAAGGACATTTGGAGGGTGGGCAGCTTCACAGCCTACGGAGAGGCTCCACCGCCCACCTGAGACCTGAAGCGAAGCGAAGCGGAGGCCTGGCACCTAGAGCGAGTCGTGGGATTCAGGCCCGACCTTGTATGTGTCTGTGTATGTGGAGTTAAAGCTTGGAAACCTCTAAAAAGGGGAAAACCAAGCTGCTTGGAAAACCCGCAGGTAAAAAACCAAGCGCAATTTGAAAGGAAATCCGTCCGTTTTGGCCAAATTGGATCGGTTCCTTTCTACCTAGTGTGAGATAACCTATATGTATGTGTTTTGCGACTTCGGAGAGGAAGAGGTGTGGAGCGGAGTCATACAGCCAGTGAGGAGTGTAGCGCGTGTCAAATCCGAAACGTTGGTAATTTCTTGAAATAATAGAGTCATTCATTTTAAGAACCTTTTAATGGTTATGAAGACATTGCAAGTTGTATTTTCCTCCCATGTATGCTCAGATCGTACTCCGCTACGAAAGCACGTGTTTACACAATTTTTGGTTCCTCACAATTTGGTTCCTTATCTATGATGACACTTCGTTTGTACTTTCCCCCCCCCCCTCCTTCGGAATCATGGATTAACTAGTCGTGCGCTGCTTGCCACAGTCTGACTTGTGCTGTCTGATTCGCAGGTACTGGATTGGTGTTGGCTTCCGAAGTCAGTTTAATAAATGTCATTTGTCGCAGATCTGGACACTTGAAAGTCGCCACTCGCGTGCTACTGTCCGACCTCATTCTCTGTGCCATGTTCCATGCTCTTTTCTTCACTCGAAAATAGTGCATTTCGTGTGAAAAGATAGCTTGGATTTCGATGTGTATAATCTGATTGTAGTATGTCGAATTCCACATTTCCTTCACCAGACATATTCGTTCTATTTTTTACCTATATTGCTTCACAACCGAAGCCTACGTACGGTACATGCGTTGCATTACGAATTCACCATTCACCAAACCATCATGTATCGTGTACTCAGTGCTTGTCGGCAATGCACTGAAGCTAAAAGGACAGTATTTGCTAAAAAGACAGTATTTAACATGTGTGTGGTAGGTTGGGTTAGATCCCTTGACATGCACGGAGGACTGACGTGCAATCCGTCACTACCACCTCCTGGTTAGCTGGACCACACCAATAGACTGACATAACTTACCGTCTACTCGGCAGAATACTTGGAGTTCCGGTAACTTCCAACCCTTCGCCAGGAACCTACCGGGTCCTTGTGGGCCTGGAACATCTTGACGTTGTTCATGTTCATCTGCCATTACTTGACGTAGCAGCCGTGGTCGCCGGTCACTACCCACGGGTCGTTTCGTGACTATGTGGGGGACGGTCACCATCCGCACATTGTGACGGGACTGTGTGTGGGTCACGGTTGCCATGGGACAACCGAGGGAGTGCAGCGGTATGTAGGCTGTCGGAAGACCCTAGAGACACAGGGGTCCCGAGGTCTGGGGATGTGGAGGAAGATGTCAGATAAAAATTGAAGATTTAGTTTTAAAATAGCCCTATCGTAATGGGGTAATGGGGTTAATGGGGATAACCATACACAACACCTCACACCCCACACTCCACGCTATCCGTCAACTCTACCACACCCATCACGCTCGCTCACCTCCAACTCACACTGCTCTGGGTCCATGGCCACATGGGGATACCGGGCAACGAGCGGGCGGATGAGCTCGCTCGTCGAGCGATCGACCTCCCACCCGCCCCCAACCTCCCGGTGCCCCCCTCCCCCCGCGGTGACCTCTTGTCACTCACAAATATATTATATACTCAGTATCTCCAGGCATGCTGGAATCACAACACCACACACTCACATCACATTAAAGCCTTTCTCTCCAGATGACCGTCTTCCCAACAACACACGCGCGCGCACGAGGTGCTTCTTTCCCGGCTCCGAGTCGGACACACTGAGCTCACACATGATCACCTCTTTCGCCCTCTTCGCCGCGCTCCGCCTTGCCAAGGGTGTAACATGTACAATTCTGTCCAACATTTTCTGCTTTCCTGCCCCACATATGATTTGAAGCGTCGCCCTCTCCTCTCATACATTGCCCAACATCGTCTTCCACTTTCACTGAGCATCCTTCTCGGTTATGAGCACCCGGAGCTCCTTTAACTACTTTTCACTTTATTGCATAGCACCAAATTAGAACAAGTCATTTGAAGCCAAAGGCATCATCCTTTCCGCTCTCATCAGCCACACACATATAGGTTATTTCGCATTAGGTAGGCAGGGACCGATCCAATTTGGCCAAAACGGACGGTTTTCCTTATAGATTGCGCTTGGTTTTTTACCTACGTGTTTTCCAAGCAGCTTGGTGTTTCCCCTTCTCAGGTTTTCCATGCTCTAACTTAAACATAACTCTACACATTCAAGGTCGAGCCTGACACCCACGGCTCGCCCTGGGCGCCGGGCTTGCGCTTCGTTTCAGAGGCTATGAAGGCTATGAAGCTGTCCACCATACAAATGTGCTACTGTTTTATATGTATGTATGTATGTCTATATGTCTACCTGTATGTTATGTATATACCGGCCATTTACGCCACGTTCTTTGTTTGCCTGCGTCTGTAATCTTTCCTCTCTAGCTTGTTTGATATCACCGGATGCCACATAAGCCGGTTTAACGTAACCCTTTCATTAACGTAACAAATATCTAGCGGATGGCACTTTGCCTCTGCTAAAGACAAGAAAGGCCACCGAACCGAGGCCATAACTATGTGTTCTTTTTTGGACCGGTAGCGTTTTTATTCATCTACGGATGTGTTTCAGTGCTCCAGCCAATTGTTGTTAGGGGCGCAGCACATTTTTGAGACCCGACTCTTTTTTATAGAGTTTTGTGGCTATTTGTGCACCGACGGTATTTTTGAAATACCGGCGCGTTTTCGAGGACCCCGATGTGTTTACTTAGTCGCCGGTCCTCTTGTTCGTTTTTAGGACCATGCCGCTCTTTGAGGGCCCCAGCCTATTTTTGAGGTCTTATGTGGTCGCATGTCCCTGGTTTGCTTTGAGAGCCTTAGTTGTGTTTTTTTTAGAGCTCTCTGTGTGTTTATTTAGAGCTGCAACGCATGCTCTACGTCAGTACCCCTTTTTGCAAGACTCGGCACCCTTGGGAGAGTCTGGTGCATTTTCGGCCTCCAGTTGTGCTCTTTGGATCCCACTGTGTTTATTTGGGGCTCCTGACGCACACTTTAGGGACCCCAGCACGACTTTGGGGCTCCGGTATAGTTTCTCGTGATCCCGGTGCCACTTTTCGGCGCAAAGCGAGTCGGGTCCACCGGAACGGTGGACCCGACGCCAGTTTTCTAGGTTCGCCGCAATTTTTGGTGACTTCTGTTTTTTGAAATCCCAGTCTCGGTCTGATTTTTCGGTACCGTAGCGATTTTCTAAGTCATCTGGTGGTATGTTTGGGACTCCAGAGCGATTTTCTGGCTCGGATGTTTATTTTTCATAATCTCTCCATATTTTGGAAGTCCCTGGCTTGATTTTTGGTCGGGTCTCGATGCGATTTTTAAGGTCAATTGTACCAATTTTTGGGAGCCCCGAGGGGAATTTTTGATGCCCGAATCCGAATTTTGGTGAATGCCGAGGGGAATTTTGGGTTGCGGGTGCGATATTTGCGAGCATCGGAGCGAGTTCGCGGGTCGCGTTATACTGATCTGGGCCCCAGCGCGATCTTAGCGGACCCTGGCACGATTTTTGTTTGTGTCCGCTGTATTCATTTGGGCCCCGTACGATAATTATGGGGTCCCGACACGAAGTTATGGTGCCCAGAGATATTTTGGGGACCCCGGCGCGATTCCTGGGAGCTCACTCCTTCATGGCGGGGGGGAGGGGGAGGGGGTATTTTACTCTTTGGTACGCCATTGCGGCTGCCTTAAGAGTATATTTATTTCAACCGATGGTAACCTCCAGAGTAGAATGGCCCTTCGGAGAACTTTATTTCGGGACCTGTTGTGAATTTTCCGATGTTCGGGTCGATTCGATGGAGTCCCTTTGTGATTTTTGGGGTCCACTTCCATTTGGTGTATGCCCCCTGCGTGATATTCTTGGGCCCTGGTACGATTCTTCGGGCTACCAGTGCATTTTTTCCGTGACCCAACACTGTTCTTTTCCGGGCCGGACGAGATTGTTTGGTCTGACGCAATTTTTGTGGCCGAGAGGAGTGACATTCCGGGTAGGAATTGACTTTTGGGAAACCAGCTACCACTTGTGGGTCTCCAGTGGAAGTTCTAGGTCCACAGTGTGATTTTCAAGGGTAGCGACGCGACATTTTTTGGTCCAAGTGGAATTTTTTTGGCCCCGTCGTCATTTGTTGGGATCACTATCGCGAGTTTTAGTGGCCCGGACACGTTTGGGGTGGGGGTGGGGGTGTTGCGGGTAGCACGTTTTGAGGACTTTCGGAGCGATTGTTGGAACACCAGAGTGATTTTCCATGTCCTGACTGTTTTCCCGTTGCCCCGGCTTTATTTTTTTGATGGTCCCGATCAGGGTCTTGTGGCCCCGGTGAGACCTGTCGAGCCCCTAACTTGATTTGCAGGGGCCTTGGCCCAACCTTCTGGTGTCCCCCTCGTGATTTTCAAGAACCCGACACGACTTTTGTGGCCCCCAACGTGATTTTCAGGAGACCAAAAGAGGGCATTTGGAGCGATTGTTGGGACACCAGAGTGATCTTCCATGTCCTGACTGTTTTATCGTTGCACCGACATTATTTTTTTTTTTTTTGGGGGGGGGGGGGGGGATTGTCCCGACAGGTCAGGGTGAGACCTGTCGAGCTTCTAACGTGTTTTTGCAGGGGCCATGGCCCGACCTTTTGGTGTCCCCCTCGTTATTTTCAAGAACCCCGAAACGACTTTTTGGGGCCTCCAACGCGGTTTTCAGGAGCTCAAGTGAGAACTTTTGAGGCCCCAGCGTAATTTTCAGGGGCCCGGCCCGTCTTTTCGGGCCTCAGCGCCATGTTTTTCGGGCCCCAGCGATACTTTTTGAGCATCCAGCGTCATTTCCAGGGGCCCAGTCCGCACATTTTGAGGCCCCAGCGTGATTTTCGGGGGGCCCAGCATGAAGTTTTGGTGGTCCGACGCGACTTTTCAGGGTCCTACCTAATGTGACTTAAATAAGACAAAGTTCACACAGAAACTCAATGAACGGAAATACGACGACCACAAAAATCGTGTGGGGTGACGGGTGTCACCCGACTAGAAAAAGAAATGAGAAAAGAGCGACGGTTGTCACCGCACGAAAAAAAAAGAACTGCGGTAACCAGCAGTCAGTCACGCCAAAACTGGCACGGCGGAGGAGTCAGTGAGCTCTGGCGATATTGCGCTCAAATGGTACTGAATACTCCGTGCATCGGCGGTTCACCGTTGCCGGCGGACATAGCAATACATGCTTAGTAGATGCTTAATACATGGATGCAACACATAATTCATGAAAAACAAAACTGCATTAATCATCGGGGTACGTTGTTACATCCACTATTTTACCTTAATCCACCCTTAAGAAAAGTGCCCCAAACCGTTGCGGCCTGCTTAGAACGACCTAGCAGAGACGGCAGGCTTGTTTGCGGTTATCACTATGGTAGCAAACTTTCCCCTAGCCGTCGCGTCAGGTTTAAAGCGACCTAGCGGACATAAGTAAGGTTGTCTGCGTTTATCATAATGCTGCATCAAGGCGGAAACAACGCTGGCGAGGGGAAAATCTGAATTTCAATATAAATTTCAAACCTAAAAATAAAAGTTACAACGCGAAAATAGATCGGAGCTTGTGACTTTACCGCATAACACTTAACCAGCTATAATATGTTAATAAGCTTCAATCGGTCATACATGAGAGATTCATCCCAGGACAGTTCGGAAAAGTGGTCCGACCTGGTGATCGCTCACCTAGAAAAGCAGAGCTACTTCGCTTAGCATCTTTCTCTCGCATAGTGTGTATATCTTACCCTTCTTTCCAGGCTATCTGTTGCCGAATGGCTATTCCGTCAACTAACGTCAACCGCATTATATGATATATCCCCTTAATGTTAAGCAAATATTGTCTAGTCATCAAATAACTATGTCCTTCATACTCGTTTTATGCAGTAAATTTCACCCATTTTTTCAGTGCGTTCTGATTGTGACCAAATTTGCTTTTAATCTTCGTGAATGTTTTCCCAGCACATATATTAAGAACCAAATGAATAATGTACACTGAAGATGTTCAGTTAATTCGTTCTAGTCCATCTGACGAAGTGACAGTTCAAAATGCTCGTTGGGTAGGTACTTGCAGTCGCCGATGTTTTGTTTGCTGAAATCAGCAAAATGTTAATCTCAAGAAATCCGACTTTGTTCCAAGACGGTCGCGTCAGCGCTAGAGACGACCCAGTCTAAATTTGTGTCAATTAGTTTCCAAAACGTCAACATTCCCCCTATTCTTCGGTAAAAGCACTTGGTGTGATGGTAGACAGAACTTTGACCTGGGAATCATACCAATTCCAGATAATGAAGCGTCGCTATGCCTGTATCTATGACTTACCCAAGTTCTCACAAAACGTACCGATAATCTAAAACAGCAAGTTATTCGGAGCGTCGTTTTCCCAACTTAATTTACATCATGAACGTTTTGAGGGAACTATAGCAAGGGTGCTGTAGGAGTGAACGGTAAATGGATGCGTGTTTGTTCGTTACGTATTTTTTGCGTGTTGCCTGAGGCACAAGCATGTCAAGGTAACTAAATATATCGATACTGATACTGATGCGGATGGCAGATATAGGGCAAAGTGATAAAGGTAAAGGAAGAGAGAAGAGAAGAATACGGGGAGATGGGTATCCTAGTCCTGGATAGATGGAGGATTCATCTGAGAGAGACAAACGATAAGCATACCAACATTGTTGGTAAACTTGAATAGTTTATTTTCTTTATCCATATTCAGAAACACTGGCGTTTGATCTGTTTGTTTCATACTTATTATCAAGCTAAGCAGCATTTTCACACGTCTGGACATCTCCAGAAATTGTCTCTGGATGAAATGCGTAATGTTGTATTGCAAGACAAAAGCGCCATGCCAAGATAAAAAGGGTTATTCTCGACACCGTGTGAGTTCAGAATTCGGACCTTGCCAGGTGTTCATTTGAACGTGGATGAACGTGGATCATTTGAACGTGGATGCGTCACCCATAGGGCCTGAGAATGCTCAACATACTCCATACCATTGCTAAACCATGCGGCGAACCACTGGTTGTCGATGCCGTACCACCCTAGCTTCTCCACGAGGCTGTGCTCGACGCTGTCAAATGCGTTTGAGGTGTCTGCAGTAACTAGTGACATCATCACGCCTTTGTCAACATTGCTCGTCGCATATATTACAGCTCAAGGGCTGCCGCCTTCGTCGATAGGTCATGGCGGAAGCCATGCTATTGCGGGCATAGAATATGCAGACTAGATACATATTGCATCAGTTATGTACATACTACAAGCGCACAAAGCCTAGCCACGACCAGCAATATCGATATTCGTCGATAGTTGCACTGTTTAGCATCGTCGCCGCCTTTATCTATCGGCACTATTGTAGTGGTTTTCCAGTTTACAATGCTACTATTAATAACATGCAGTAGGTCCAACAACAGCAAGTCACCTTAAGCATGGTGATTATAATGCTGTCGGCACCGCACGCGCGTGACGATCCCATCCGCCTCAGCGTGGGCGACAGCTACGGCTGCGTCGCAGAGGGCTGGGAAAGCGCTTCCGCTGCAAAATCATGGCCGGCGTGGCGGCAGCAAATTTGGCGGGCCACAGACGCTGCGCTTTCTCAGTCCTTACCCAGACTGTTGGTCAATGGCGTCACCAGGGAATGACCAGCCGCCATATTGCAGGTGGATAAAATTAAAATATTGCGCGAGTATCACAGTGCATTGAACATTTTAAGCCAACCGTGGGCTCAGATACAAATAGGTCTGAACAATGTGTGCGTCCTCTGCATCCGCCTCTACTCCGCATATCAGTTTCCCACGGGACGGCAGCCGATTGCCAAGCTATGGAAGGCTAACAATACCGGCACAAAGCGAGCGCGTATTCAATAGCATCATCCTGCCATCTAGCGATAAATATTGTTACCTATCCTTCAGGGTTTAATCTCATGACATTCATTCCTTATTCATTGCGGTAATAACAAGACCGTGCTGCTATCTAGCGAGAGCAAGCTGAACTTATGTTTCTTGGACATCAGAATTGAGAGTAGATCTTGTGCACATTTCCAGTAGTAGATCTTGTGAACACTTTCTCCGAGTAGATCTTGTGAACATTTTATCCGAGCAGATCTTCTGAACAATCAGAATTGAGAGTAGATCTTCTGAATATTCCGGGCCAAGAGTAGATCTTCTGAACATCCATTCCCGAGAGTAGATCTTATGAACACTTCCATCCTCCGAGTAGATATTCTGAACATTTCCAACTATCAGTAGATCTTCTGAACATTTCCAGTAGTAGATCTTCTGAACACTTCCAGCAGTAGATCTTCTGAACAACTGAGGCCTATTTGTAGGTCTTCTGAACATTCAAACATGAGAGTAGATCTTGTGAAAATAGATCTTCTGAAAGTAGATCTTGTGAACACTTTCGTCTTCGAGTAGGTTTTCTGAACAATCCAGTCCCGAGAGTAGATCTTGTGAACAATTCCCTCCTCCGAGTAGATCTTCTGAACACTTCCAGCTATCAGTAGATCTTCTGAACATTTCAAGCTATCAGTAGATCTTCTGAACATTTGTATTGGTGAGAAGATCTTCTGAACATTTGAGGCCTGTTTGTAGATCTTCTGAACATTCAGAATTGGGAGTAGATCTTCTGAACATTCAGACCCGAAAGTAGATCTTGTGAACATAGATCTTCTGAAAGTAGATCTTCTGAAAGTAGATCTTCTGAAAGTAGATCTTCTGAACGTAAATCTTCTGAAAGTAGATCTTATGAGCTTCCCCCTTGCTGACGGCCTCGGTCGAGCTTGATGATGCTCCAAAGGGACTCCAACTTGCTCTCCGGGTTGCTGGCAACGCTGAGCTTCAGTGTCGATGCTGTGATGCCTTCCTTGATGGCGATAGCTACACCTCCGTAGCCACGACGATCCGGGCGGTCGGCGCGGCGGAGCGTGTAGCCGGGGAGGACCAGCAGTCTGTTCGGCGTGCTGGGTCTGAGCCACGTCTCGGACAGAGCCATGATGTCATAGTCGCGGTTGTGGAGGTCGTTGGAGAGTTCCAGCAGTTTCGGCTTCAGCGACTGGATGTTAATTTATCCGATCAGGAGATCGTTGGTATCGGTGCGGCCGCCCCGCGACCTTTGTCCGCGCGCGCCACGGCGCTGCGGCCGCCGACCGCCGGTGCCTGGCTGCCTTGGTACTGCACGGTCGGTGCTGGGAGCCGACTGCGGCTGCCGCAGCGCACCGCCCCGCCCCAACACGACCCGGTCAGCCGGCCGCCGGCCCCGACCAGACCCCGGCCGCGGGGTGACGTCACCGCCCGGAGCCGGCCGACCGCCAGCCGGCGCGTGGCCTGGACCTTGCTCCTCGGGAGGGATGACACCACTGCCCAGAGCCAATGGGGGGCCGGGCAGAGCGGACGAGTCGGCCCGGATCGGCGGCCTGGGACTCGGCCAGGGTGCCTGGGGCGTGATGACGTCAGTGGTGGTGGACGAGAGAACGGCCGGCCGGGAGCCGCGGCACGACCGCTGCGGGCCGGTCCAACGGGTCGGTCATCCGATGCCGACGCTTCGCAGCAATCGGGAAAGATACCGACTGTGTTGATGCACGGAGTTATGGGTGGCCCCAGTGCAGACCAGCACCAGAACTCGGACGATGGCGAGCAGTGTCAGGAGACGTGCGATGTCACGATGCATGGCACCAGTCACTCACGTCCCGGTCTGACGGTTGGTGAATCCTGTTCACGATGATGATGATGTCAGGACCTGTTGATGTCACTCACATTCGCTCTCCACTATTGTTCACACAATCACTCTTATAACCTCCGTCGGACAAGGCACCGAGGTACGGGGAGGAGAGCCAGCGCTCGCAGCCGCTCGCCGCGGCGCGCTCAGCTGAACTCGCCTGTGAGAGTTACGCCTGTGGGACATGTCTCGGTCCGCCTGCGGGACGTGTCTCGGTCCACCTGCGGGACGTGACTCGGTCCGCCTGCGGGACGTGGCTCGGGCTCTGCGGTGCCTGAGGTGGTGAGCTGGTCGCAACAGAGGCGGTGGATGAGTGCGGTGTTCGTGCTACACGGAGACAATCAACAGAGACAAAAGTCAAACTGGATGTCATGATGTCATGTCATGTCATGAGAATGCTCCATGTGAGTGTAATGAGCTCTTCGTTCATGCAACATGTTGCCGATTTGGCCCACGAGTTTCGCTGAAGACATAGCAACATCATGATGAGTGTACTTCGTGTGGTGGGTTTAGCTACATGACACCTGCGGGTCCAGAGCATGCTGCATAGCTGCATGACCGGTGCGATTTTTTCTTGTTTCCGTGGGAAGGGAAGGGAAACCTCAATCACTGTTGATGTTGGCAGGATCTTCAACTCAATTTCTAAGTTCACAATGGTACCCAATTGGGCGGACCCGCCATGCTTCTTTCCGGTGATCAACATTGGCGCGTGACCTTTTTCATAGATCCGCCGTGGCCGTGGTCATAATTTGCGCCGCCAAATTCCGTGCAGGTGACGCTTAGCCGACGTGTCTTCATCCAGGGGCGGATCCAGTGATGTGCGTGGAGACCACATGTTCGCAGGTGGACCTATGCCTTCCGAGGGGCGGTTCTGCGGTTGAGACATTCGAAGGAGTGGGTGGGGGTTCGGTGCACTCGAGCCTTCACAGAGGGGCGCCTTTTCCCGACCTGAGAGGAGCCTCCTTCCTATGGGAGCACATGCCTCCAGTACCCTCTCCCTTGTATCCGTCTCCGTCTTCGTCATGTCGTGGGCAATGCAACTCCAGAAATCAAATAGTTGAAGATCAGGTATGTGGCGATCCATACAAAATAGAGTGGAATCGAATTTTCGCTACCCCAATGCCAATAAGCGCATCCACCCGTGTAACGCTATGCAACTGTGTTGCGGTAAGCGCTCAACGGGGCCACCCGGCCTCACCGTCAGTACTTTCAACCTCAATCACTCATGTGCTACAGTGTGTCAACTCCCAGCTCCTTTACTCAGAATTAAGCCCGTTCTCTCAGCTCAGTATGGCCCGCAGCAAGGACTCCATGTGACCCGGCACCTGACCCACAGGGTCAGGTGCCCAGTGATCCTGCCACACCCGCCTCTGGACCATGCCTGACCCACCAGACCCGCCGGTAGACCCAGCCAGACTTTGACAGGGTGAGAGCGGTTTTTAACAGGGCAGACTTTGACTGCGTGAGAGCGGTTTTAAGTACCATAGACGGGAATAATAATTATATAATTTAAATGCATGTGAAATGTGGGAAAAGTTCAAATCTTACTTCAGGGAAATTCAGATTAGACATGTCCCCAAATGCCAAGGCGCAATAGAAGGGTAGGAAAGCCAGCATGGCTTACGCCAGATTTGAGAAAAACAATTAAGGCTAAGAAAGATGCATTTAGATTGTTTAAGGAAGCTTCAAATATCGTAAATCTAAGGTCGAATCAAAAAGCTCGAGATGCTGTGAAGCAGAAAACCAGAGCAGCAAAGCGAGCAAAATAATTCGATTTGGCTAGGAACGGTAATGGGGACAGTGAAAAGTTATTTAGTTTCTACAAGCTAAGTAAAGTTTCAAGCACAATTGGTCCACTGGAAGTAAATGGGACTATATAGAGCGAGGATGATGAGATGGTTGAGGAGCTGAGCAAGCAGCTTAAATCATTGTTTACATTGGAAGATGTGACTAATCTGCGAACCAGTACACCACAGTTCAGTGACAGGTGATCGGATGAACGATGTTGATTTCATTGATAGTGATGTTGTTTTCAATCACATCAGGAAAATAAAGCCAAACAAGGCAGCAGGACCTTTTGGAATGTATGCTAGGGTATTGCGGGAAGCTGAAAAGGAACTGGCAATTCCACTTAGTATAATATTTTGTAGATCAGTTTCACAAAACGAAATTCCAACCGATTGGGAAAGGGCAAATGTAGTTCGCATTTTCAAGAAAGGAGAAAGAGGGAAAGTTGAAAACTATAGGCCAGTTAGCCTCACATCCCTAGTCTGCAAGGTACTCACTGTGTGCAATCACTCATCCATTATCATGCGGAAGGATGTTTCTTCTTCAGACATCCGACTGCTTAATTACGCGACTGACTGGCCGACGGTCACATGACGACCATCTCCGACGGGGTCAAAGGTGAACCTCGAAAACTGATCCCGCCGTGCCCTCGGGCGCTTGTGCGCGAGCTGCGATGTCCAAGTGACAAACGCCGACGGCAGATGGCAGCAGTCGAGACATAGCTCGCGTACGGTGCGTTGCGGTCAGCGGTTCCGGTTGTGGGTCGGCAGAAACCTGACACTTCACCTACATATCGAGGTCGCATTGCTATGCCTGGGTTATCACTGTGTGTTGGAGTGCTCGAGTGACAGTGTAACGTGCTTGCAATGAAAATGTGTGGCGTATTTGACGTGCGAACAGCCATTGCCGGTTGGCTTTGTGTTGTCCTGCGCCTATGGTCGAAGAAGTGCTCCGATAGTTCGGTGTCACCCAAACTGCAACATCTCAGCCGGTGAGTACGGCCTTTGTCCCAGTTACACTGTCGTATTGTATCTGCTTCATGTTATGTGCATTACATTGCTCAGACTAGCAGTGTGATATGTCTGTCGTGATAAATGTAATTCGTTGTTATCGTGTTAGGGTTAGGGTTAGGCTGTCACCGGATCCAGACACCCTGTGGATCTGTTGATGTTCTTCTCTTTCTTTGTTGCACATACAGTGGCCAATTTCACTATTGTTTTTGTACTCACACAGTTTGCTAACAAACAGTGTGATGCAAATAACAAACTCTTAAATCAAGTTTCACAAAGGTCTTGCTCTGTAATGACAAAAATTGTAATCCTGGCAGGATGCTGCGAGTGTATTACAAACTGTGTGATTTTACAATGCCTTTCAGTAAAAAAAGAACACAGATATTACAACATAATATTATTTATTTACAATAATGATTAAGGGAAGAAATTCTGACGAATTAACAATGTAATGAAGAATTAAGATACATCAGACCAAACGATAAAAAACATGATATTTCAATGTAAACAGTTTCCTTCAATGCAATAACCCCTTGATAGGAAAATCAGCTGACATCCCAGCAGGCCGAGCATCCCTCCCTGGATTCTCTGCCTGCTAATGTATATGCTTCATTATCCTCAATACAGGAGCGGATACCGAGGGCACTGGGGGCATGTGCCCCCAATGGAAATTTGAGCTCCTCCTACACAGCGACGAACCCACTACCCATCCCATCACATCCCACCGATTGTCCAAAACATCATCGGATTCGGACCACGATTTCATCCTAGCTTCGCCATTCCCCCATTCATTATTTTATTTGCCGACATGGAGTGATGGCATCTTCCACTACTGCCTGGGCAATCCCCCCCCCCCCCGTCAGGGGCGGATACAGGAATTTCCATAAGGCAATTGTGTGGAGGGATGTGTCAATTCTACGGAGGGTTCCTCTGCTAAAGCACCTGGAGGGTACCTCCGCCAGAAGCCTCCGAGGGGCGCCTAAGGCTGAACAACTCGTTGGGTGGGGGGGTATTAGAGCCTTTGCAGACCGGCTCCCTGCCCGGCCGGAGGAGAGCCACCTTCCATGTGGGAGCACTGGAGGAATACACCCCAATATCCCTGCATCCGGCCCTACCCGTATTTTTACCATGTTATCCGAGGCCTTACCCTACATCGATAGTTAAATTTCTAGTTCCTCAATCATTAAAATTTATAGATCCACCCCTGGGTTCCGATGGCAGGCAAGCCCAAATAATACGGAATTTGCATCACGACCCAATTGCAAAAATGCAAGGCTGCGCGTGCGCGAACAATGGAAAGACAGCAGAAAACCAGTAGTATCGCCATGCTTGGCCCGTGATGATGGGGGGGAGGGGTTGAACTGACTTAATTTAATTTGCGTGAGTTATTTGCGTATGTGTTTGTGAGCACAGCTTCATAAGCTATTGAGGACAGCATGGAGTGATTCAACATGACAGTGACGTTCGTGTTTTGTGGATCAGTTTATGCTGGTTGTGGGCTGTGGCGGGTATGTAGGCGCCTGCCTAGGACCAGTGGCGCACCGGAGGGGGGCCAGGGTGCCCGGCCCCCCCCCCATGAGACCAAAGTGCTCTTTTGGCCAAAAGTGCCCTTTTGACCGAAAAATGCCCTCTTGGCCGGAAAGTCCCATGTTGAGCCCAAAAATCACCTGCCCTATCATAAGGCAGGTGATTTTTGGGCGAAATTTGGGACATTCCGGCCAAAAAATCATTCTTCTAGCAATTTTAAAACAAATTGCTTTAAAATTGCTTGCCACCCCCCCCACCCAGTCAGCAAACCTCCCAGTGTGCCCCGGGCCGCAAAGTGCCCTTTTGGAGCCGGTCAAGTGCCCTTTTGGAGCCGGCCAAGTGCCCTTTTCGGTCCGGGTCCCCCCCATGGAAAAATCCTGGGTGCGCGCCTGCCTAGGACCTACCGAATGACTGATGCAAGTGGAGGTTTGCATGCATGAAGAACAAGCCTCCTTAGCTACCTTCAATCCGGTATGTTACTTAACACGCGCACTGGAGGGGGGGGCGAAATCCGCCCACCCCTCCGGTTTTTCGTAAATAACTGCAGATTTTACCGGTCGATATACGCGATTTTCTGCGTACCCGCTTAGAAATAACCGGCGCGTCGCTTAAAGTAAGAAAAATGGAAATCGATCGAATTTTTTTTTTCTTCAAGTTAGGGGCCGGTAAATTCCAAACAAAATATAGCGCCAGACCACAAAAATCGGCACTGATGCGCTTCCCGTATATTCGCAAAAGGGAAGTGTTCTTGGCAACACTAGCGACTTGTTTGATGTATATTGATATGCTATATAGTTTCAAGATCATGTTAGGTCACCGAGGTCAAGTCAGGTCAAGTTTATGACAGGTTAATACAACCAAACTTGATCAACTGGAATGTTGTCATAAATACACTACTGTTTGTCATTGCATTTCCATACTTTATTCATGTACTTCACTCCTTTCTTCACGAAGCCGATTGCTCCGAACTGCCCGACGGAGCAGTCTGGCGGGCGGCCCGGTTTCGGTAACTGGAACAGGTAACTGACCTGATAAAGTGGTGCTATATAGGTGACCTGAGGTCAAATGTTGGGTCCAGCATATGCATTGCATCATTAGTAATGTCCAAAACATCATTGACGCCCATTTTGGAGCATTTAAATACAATCACAGCGATCCATAACGATGACAAGCCAAGCCACGTAATACCAGAATATTTTGCAAATTTGAACGCATTTGACCTTGAAGATATTGACCTAAGGTCATGAAATTTGCACACTATAGAGTTTACTACCGTACCTATCCACCCTGCGAATTTTGTTCCTCTAGCTTCACTAGGAGCCGAGATCTTATGGGGGGCGGAATCCGACCCCCCCCCCCTCCAGTGCGCCTAATTTTCAGAGGCCCTCCAGGGCGCGTGTTAAGCAAGGTATGTACTAATGCCAGCGGAGTCCTAGAGGCTCTTGCACGGGTGTTGATTTGTGAAAATTATTTGGGGGTCGGGTGGGGACAAAATACGTGAAGGCAATGGGCAGGCACAAATGGATTGGAGGGGACACTCCGCGGGGTTTCATGTTAAAAGTTGAAATTAGTGTAGGGGGGGGGGGGGGCAAAGCCAAAACTGAGCGGACACTTGCCTCCTCAAAAGTGTAAAACAACAAACACCCCTGGGCTCTAGGCAGGTAGCAGCTACCCTATTTACCTACCTACCTAGGTTTGTGTACTCGGGCCTTCCCAGTGGGCAGCCTTTTCTTCCAAGGGACACCTTTTCCTCAGAGAGGTGCCTCTGGCAGACAAATTTGAAGGGTGCATTCTAGCCTTCCCGGAGGGGCGTATTTACCCGGCCGGAGGGGTACCAACTTTTCATGGGGCGGAGGTACATGCCCCGAGCGTCCCCATTGTATCCGCCCCTGTCTTGGGGGGGGCATGGCCCCCTGAATTCATGAGAAGAACTAAACATAGCCATCTATTCAGATGTATGGTTCTAGCCTGTAATGTCCCTCTTCATCCGACAATGAAGATTAGGAAGTAGTTTTCACTCTCGAAGTGCAGGTTGCTAAGAGGCTTGAACACCCTTGCTGCTCGCCACGGCGGAGCCTCCTCGAAAAACAAATAAAATTCATCCATGTTTCC
>JAOTOM010000728.1:37500-40078 GCA_034440615.1 Ashinkailepas kermadecensis
GTATCAGCATTTCACCGGACGCTGGTGAACCACAACAATCGGCTGACTGGCAGAGGCTCGGTACTGCAGCCTCTAATCTAGCGACTCGGCGCCTGACACACCAGCGACACACGACGTTCAATTCGCCGCATGACAGCTGGCATAGACATCATAGACACGCCTGTCCATAGGGTTCCCACAATATAATCACTTGTCCTGCATCGCCCACTGACGATCACATCACCCACTGGCAACGGCGGCGCGGCGCGCGCCGGGGAGGGGACTGAATGGCTGGGATTTAGATGCCCCAAAACCTAACTTTGTTACAACACAGCGCAGGTCCAAAATCGCGAATTGAATTCACAGATCAATTCTGGGATCCACTAGACAGATCACCGCCATAACACAATCACACGATGTGTCAATACCTAAAGTCCTACGAGTGTCATTCGATGCACATCCTAAATTAATACAATTAAAGCCAATCCAAAGTTAAAGTTCCGCCGAAGATCGGAGATGAAGAACTTATCGCATTGAATTAATTCTCTTCGGATTTTAAATGATCCCCAACGCCGAGGTATCATATTTTCACTACAACTGGTGATCCGTGACCCAGGATGTGATTTTTGCAACTATGTGTTCATGACCTGAGATGGAAGCTTTGCCTGAAATTGCCAATAATTCAGGATTGAATCTAATCATGGTGCGTGAGTCAGAAACAGGAGGCCATCGTCAGAGAGGAGCAACTGCTGTCACCAGCCACCTGCTGTACCAGAGGAAGCCAGAGGCTTCAATGAAAATTCACAACTGCAGCCGTATTCACATCTGAAGCCAGTAAAACAGTGAGTCCGGGCATTCCCGAAATCCTGCCAAAACACCTGTATGAATTTTGGCCACTACTAGAACAGTGTTGTATAATTTTATAATATAATTTTAGGTCTACTGTTTGTTGTATGCGATACTTGTAAATTATTGCGTGGATCTGATACCAAAGGAAATTATGGTGTGGACTCCTATACCAAAGTAAATTATTTTGTGGACTCTGATATGAAATTGAAACATATAATTAGTGAAGCCTAATATTCGTGAGTGAATAATTTTTTGAAAATTACTACTTGATTAAATCAGTTGAAACGACAGCCAACATTATTATTTAAATACGGCTCGAGATACGAGCTTATGGTTTTAGGAAAATATCTAAACTATTCTTGAGTCTGTTATGATTAATTTTGTGAGAGGCTCAAATAATTGAAATGAAAATTATATGAGCCTAGAGTAATGAAACATTACTGAAATGAACCTTACATTCAACTGTAGTATTATACGGAACTCCAATGTACTTTACAAATAGATGGTACCTACTTAGAAAAATAATTTAATGATAGGAATAGCTGATAATTAAATAGGACAGTCATATAAAAATATTTTGGGACTTGTATAATTCGCCTTTAAGGGAATTCAATGTTACAGAATTGATTTAGCTTTCGGAGATTATTTATTTGAAGTATTTTTATTTGAGGAAAATGGAATCATTGCCAAGCAAGGGCATAATTATTTTATTTGGTTGACACTTGTAACCAAATGAAAGAAAATTATTGGGAACATGTATGTTTGTGTGTATGTATGTTGGATACGGTGCAAAATGGTTTGATTTACTTGAGCGCTAAGAGGTTGGTGGACTAGTATGTCACAGCCTATACGGATTCGGTGCAATAATGGTTAAGTAACCTGAGCATCAAGAAGTTACTTGGCTGGTAGGCCACTTAGCTTGGGTTAAGCCGTTTGCTTGAGCTCCTGAGATAGCTCTGACTGAAGCTTGATAGCCTCTCAGTGCTGTCGAGACTTAGAGGGTCCAATGACAGAGCAACGATTCATGCTGATCCCTGTTGTCTAGTGAGACACGCGTATGTTTGTGGAGAATGTTTGGTAGAAATCGTTCCCATTGCTCAAATCTTTGCATCTTTAGCTGAACCTTTACTGTCCAGGTCATATAGTGAGTTTTGTTTGAGAGTACATTTTGCCTAGCTAACAGTGCCAACCTACAGTGACGCCACCTATACAGAAACTCCGGAGCGCGGATAGCGCCATCTATGGTGACAGTTACAGACGCCAATGGCGCCGCCTGACAGAAAAAATTGGTAGGTCATATGTGGTGCCACCTATCGGGACTTAGGAAAAACTTGACGCAAGTGGCGACACCTATATCAAACAGAGACACAACATGGATAGTGCCACCTATCATGAAGGCTAGTCTGGATTGAGAGACATAGCTTGTTAAGAGTTGTATTAATTTTTGGCTAGTGGCTAAAATGAATACTTAATCCTGGGAATCCGCCCTGCGAACCGAGTCTTGTCTCCGACCTTCACAGCAAGTTAACCATTCCTACCTTTACACCCGGTGAAGAGAACATCAGCTGACTTCATCTGATCAACAGGTGATAGTGCCTGACTAACTTGAGTCAGAGCAGTTCAAATCGTCACCACTTATAAATCTGCCACAGATAGCTGACCGCGATCGAGACAGGTGCTGTTACAGCACTACCGGCCCTCTCAACGGAGCTGCGCTTCATGGCGACACCTGCTCACGGCTGGCGCCATC
>JAOTOM010000729.1:0-40122 GCA_034440615.1 Ashinkailepas kermadecensis
GACGAAAAAGAGGCCCCCAGAACGAATAGGATGCACCCAAGGACGAAAACGAGGCCCCCAAGACGTAGAACAGAGATTTGGAGGAGGCCCCCAGGACGAAAAGGGGGCCTCCAGGACGAAAAGGATGCCCCCAGGACGAAAAGGAGTCCCCCAGGACGAAAAGGATGCACCCAAGGACGAAAAGGATGCCCCAAGACGTAGAACGGAGATTGAGATGAGGTCCCCAGGACGAAAAGGAGGCCCCTAAGACGTAGAAAAGAGATTGTGAGGTGGCCCCCAAGACGATAAGGAGGCCCCCAGGGCGAAAAGGATTCCCCAGGACGAAAAGGAAGCCCCAAGACGTAGAACAGAGATTGGGAGGAGGCCCCCAGGACTGAAAGGAGGCCCCAGGAGTAAATGGAGGCCTCCCAGAACGAAAAGGATGCACCCAAGGACGAAAGGGAGGCCCCTAAGTTGTAGAACAGAGATTGGGAGGTAGCCCTAGGACGAAAAGGAGGCCCCAGGACGAAAAGGAGGCCACCAGCACGAAAAGGAGGCCCTCAGGACGGAAAGGATGCCACCGAGACAAGCAACAAGCCACCCAGGTTAGACGAAAACGCTTCCGATGGGTGGCAGGATATTCTTAATTTGGAAAACGAGTCCCCCAAGACGGAAGAGGATGCCCCTGGAATATAAAATTAAGACATGATACGGGAGATTTATCCGGACGCAATAGGGGCCCCAAGACGGGTAAGAAGGTCTCCGCAGGAATGAGAGAAGGCCACCGAGACCAGCCAGATGAGGCCCATATTTTGGAAGAGGAGGACCCTAGAAGAGAAGATCTAGGACTAGGACGCAAAAGCACCCTGCTAAGAGGATAATGTGGCTCCAAACACAGATAGGCAGGCCCCCATGCCGTGAGAGGAGGCCCCTAATTTGAAAAAGGAGTCACCTAGGAGAGGGTAGGAGTCCCCAGAAATCAAGAGTGTCAAAAATGGCACGGAGGTAACCAGGATTGCAAAGGAGGCCCCGACACCGGAAAGGAGGCCCCAGAATATGAGAGGAGGCCCTAAGACGGAAAAGGAAGCCAGTGGATATGAGATGAGGTTTCGAAGACGTAAAAGCAGGCCCCAGACGGGTGAGGTTCCACGGAGATAGGAAAGGATGATCCAGAGACGTGGCAGGAGGCACCTAATTCGGAAGAGAACGACACAAGATTGGAAATGAGACCCCATGATGAACGAGGAGGCCCATAAAATAGGAGTGAAAGGCCATTGGATAAAAAAGATGGCTCCAAGGCGGAAAGGAAGGCTCAAAGACGGCTAAGAAGGTCCCCGGGAAATAACAAGACCACTAAGATAGGAACGGTTGCCAGTAATTTGGCAGAGGAGGCGCCTGGGAGAGAAGAGAAATCCACCAGGAGATAAGAGACCACCCCTGAGATGGGTAAAGATCGAATCCACACGCAGAGCAGGAGGCCCCCAAGACGTGAGAGGAGGCCCCTAATTTGAAAAAGAAGACCTCTAGAAGAGAAATGAGGAACCTGCCGGACTCGAGAGGAGTTCCTCAAGAAGGAGTAGGTCTCCAGGACCAAATGAGGCCCCGAAGACCGGAAAGAGCTCCCAGGAAATGAGAGGCGGCCCTTAAGACGGGAGTGGTAGCAAGCATGGAAGGAGGTGAGGTTTCCAAAATTGAAGATCCCTCAAGACGGGTAAGGCTTTGCCAGGATAAAGGAGGAGGCCCACGAGGCGTGGCAGGAGGCCCCTAATTTGGCAGAGAAAACCCCTCGAAGATGATAGGATGCTCCATGCCATGTTAAAGGGGCCCCAGAATGCAAGAGGAGGTCCTCCAAGACGGGAGAGGAGGACCATTGAATATGGAGGAGGGTAGGACACGCAAGGAGACGACGAAAACCGGTAAAAAGGCTCTAGGAAATGAGACGAGACCCTTAAGACGCGACAGAAGGCCTATAATTTGCAAGAAGAAACCCCTACGAAATAGTAGGAGTCGTGTCTGGGTACTTTAAAATCACGATATGGGCCCCAAAAGATCCGGCCGGGGCCCCCGCAAATAACGCTGAGCCTGGGGTACCAAAAATTCACGCCCGGACCACGAAAATCATGCCAGGGGCACGACAGGTCGTACCGTGCCCCAACAGTCTCATTGGGACCAAAACAAATGAAGCCGGAGCAACGAAAAACAATCCGGACATGGATAATCACTCTGGGGGCCCAACAATGACGCCAAAAGCCCCCAAAACGCATTGGACCCCCAAAAAGTGTCGAGACCGCTATAGCTCTCGCTAGGGATCGAAGAAAATGACGTCGGGGCCCAAAAGATCACATTAGACTTAAAAAAAAGTCGCGTCGCAGCCCTTGAAAATCACACTGGAGGCCCAAAAGGTCGCGCCGGGGCCCCAAAAGTTGCAGCTGCTCCAAAAATCAATCCTTAACCGGAATGTCACTCTGAGACAAAAATAAAACTCCTTCAGTGGGCGCAGTACTATATCAAAGGGGCAAATGCCCCCTCCATCCTGAAAGGGATAAGCCCCCAAGAATCGTGCCGAGGCGTCAAAAATCGCGCTGGGGCCACCAAAATTCGCGTCGGTCCACCAAGATTCGTGTATGGGTCTCCAAATAAATACGGCGAGCCCCGGAAAACTCGCTCCTAGGCCCGAAAAATTGCAACAGGAACCGTCAAAATCGCGTTGGGGGCAGAGCTAAATACAACGCGTCCGGCATCTAGGGCCACACGTAAGCACAGTGTGACCACAAACACCGGATCGGCATCCGAAAGAAATCAAGCTGGAGCCCTCCAAAATAAGGAGAGATCCCAACAACTAAATGTCCAGGTAAAAAAATGGCTCTGGAGCACTGAACATATTATCAGATGCCTTCACAAATTGCGTACGGCACCGAAAATCAAACCGGATCTCGAACAATCGAGGTGGGATACAAAAACATGCCGCCAAGGGCTCGAGAAATCAGGCCGGGATTTGGATTTGTAAAAAGAAATCAGAAAAGATTCACAAAGATCGTATTGAGCCCAGAAAACTGGGCTTGGGTCTCCGGAACCACGCGCCTGGGCGCGATAAGCCGCTCTGGAACCTAGAAACATCGTACCGAAGCCCCAAAATTGTACTGGGGCCCCACAAGTGTGCGTCAGAAGCCCAAAATAAACACATCGGGATCCTAAGAGCACAACGGGGGCCGAAAATACAACTGGCCCTCCAAAGCGCACAGAATTTCACAAAAAGCGACAGGGCCTTACCACATGCGTTGCAGCCATAAATATACATACCGGGAGGTTTTAAAAATACACCGGAAGCTCTCAAGGCACGCAGGGGTCATGATAACGCACAAGAGCCTGACAACTTGGCTGGGGCCGCAAAAGGCAACATGGTTCCAAAACAAACAAAAAGACCGGACCCTAAATAAACACATCGGGATCTTCGAAAACGCCCTGACACGTCAAAAAAATCATCGGTGCACAAAAATGCAACAAACCCTAAAACGAGCAGGGGGTTCGAAAATGTTTTAGGCCCCTAACAAAAATGGATTGGAGCCATAATACACAATCATAGACCAAGAAAGACACAACGGGTCCAAAAAAGAACGCTGAGGCAGGGCCTCGGTTCGGTAGCCAATCTGGGAGGATAGCAGCAAAGATATGAAGAGCATCAAAGCTCAGTGGAATCCGCATTTCATAACTATCAGAAAATGTGGGAAGTAGGAAGCTAATGATCGAATTTAATCAATCGACTTTTCGCAGCGAACGCCCATACGAAGCATTCCATCACGTCAAATATGGCGCAAGTCTCTCATGTGGCAGCAATTAGCAAAACGCAGAAGGCCTAGCAGAAACCGTAGCATCGCACGAAGTGTGGCGAATGCACCGAATACGAAAGATGGGTGTGCACGTGCACTGACGTTGCGTCGTGGCGACCGGGTGCTATGAACTGGAATGCCTGAAATTGTGAAATTTTGTTTTTTAAAGTGGTGGGTAATACATTTTAAATTGAAGTTATGGGCCCAATACATCTTCGAAACCCTGCTCGTTTTAGGGCTTTGTTGCGTTTTTGTGCACCGAGTATTTTTACGTGTCAGGGCGTTTCAGGGCGTTTACATGTCAGGGTGTGTCAGGGCGTCGAAGATCCCGATGTGTTTATTTAGGTCCCGGTCGTTTTGTACGTTTTGGAACCATGTTGCCTTTTGTGGCCCCATACTCTTTTTCAGGCCCTTGTGCGTTCTCATGGCCGCTGTGCGCCTTGCGAGCTTGCAGTGTATTTTTTTTAGAGCTCCCGGTATGTTTATTTAGGGCTGCAACGCATGTTTTAAGGCCCTATCGCTTTTTGGGAGACTCGGTGCGCTTTGGAGGGTTAGTTGTATTTTCGGGCACCGTTGTACTCTTAGGGTGCCGCTGTGTATATTTGGGGCTTCTGACGCACATTTGCGAGGCCCCAGTGCGATTTTGGGGCTTCGGTGCGATTTTTCTGGGTCCCAGCGCGACTTATCGCGCCCAGGCGCGTGGTTCCGGAGACCCAACGCCAGCTTTCGGGGCTCAACGCGATTTTTGTGGATCTTTTCTGGGTTTTCTAAAGTCCGAATCCCGGCCTGATTTTTCGAGCCTCTGGCGCCATTTTTTTGTATCCCACCTCGATATTTCGAGATCCGGTATGCTTTTCGGTGCCATACGCAATTTTTGAAGGCATCTGGGAAAAAATGTTCGGTGCTCCAGAGCCATTTTCCTGACCCGGACATTTATTTGTTGGAATCCCTCCTTTTTTGGAGGGCTCCAGCTTGATTTTTTGGGATACCGATCCGGTTTTGTGGTATAGGTGTAATTTCAGCAGTGTGAGGTAACTTATCAAGGGATACCAGAAGAAAACCTTAGAACTGGGTGGTGGAGTTAGGGTTGAAATCCGACCAATCAGAAACCATAGTGGTAGATTAGACCCCTCCACAGGAAAATTTAGTTGATAACTAATTATATTATTTCGAAATGTCCCCTTTGACAAAATAGCCGTTGAAATCCAAGGACTTTTTAAGGGGCATAGGTGCCCCCCCCCACCACCCTGCAAATCCGTTTGCGCCCTCCTGCTTGACGCAAATATAGGTACTCCACTGGTCCCTCAATAATTTTCCGAAACATATGCCCATGGGACAAAGCCAATATTGAGGGGACAAATTACCCCTCACAAGCATACAATACAACATCCGTGCCCCATATAAAATGGGATGAATGATGTTTTTAAATCCATTTTCTTCCAACAACCTTCTTTTCTGTTATTACAGCCTGCATGATTAGAGCTTCCCAGCTTCCATACCTTCTCAACGTCATTTACAAAACGGTACTGAACTGCGAAAACGATGGGCGTGACGGGGTGGAGTTTGAAGGTTTGGATTATGTATGCACGGACATTGTTGCATTGTTGCATTGTCATTTATGCATGGTTGTTCAATGCTTGTTCTTGCCGTGAATTTATTCGCTGAGGATATATTTTAACTCGTGTGACAGTTGCCTTGCAGCCAGCACCAATTGTTATAAAAATAAACAAATTCCTAAGATGGCGCTCAGAAAACCAATGCAAACCACTTCTCGTTGTCACCTTTGCGAAATTGTCGTACTAGGACTGAGAAATGATCGTTCAAGCTTTGCGTATGACATCAAGCTGGTGAGAATAAATAACAGTGATGAATCTAGCTATATTCAGTTAGACTTGGAGGACTTAAAGGTGGGTTGATCAATGGCAGATATCTGTAAGATATGCTTAGCACCAGCCCCGCCAGCTCGCTGCAATCTAGAGGCCAGCGGGAAGATTCGAGAAAGCATTGAGACGTTGGTTGTTTTGGCACATGTATTTATCCAAATATTACTTATTTCTACCCTGGCCTGGCCCAGTTTTCAGCGAAAATCATTAGTGCTATTGCGGTTTGAGTAAATGATGCACCATGCCAAGAACAAACCAAACACCAATATGAAATCATGTTCCCCATTCTCGAACCATAGTAAGAGCCTAAAAACAATATGAGACCCTAACACAATGGAGGCCCCCTTTCGGAGAACAGGAGGCCCCCTTTCGACATCACCCCCTGGAAGAATTTCGTGGCAACGCCACTGGTTAAAAGATGTCATGTGACACTGGGAAAAGACAACTGTTCAACTGTCCTGTTTTAGCTGCAATACCAAAATAAAACGTGTATTTAAACATGAAAGGGGTTTCATATGAGAACAGCAAGGGACATTTATACCAATAACCACTCTCAGTTGAGGCATACATTGCTCAAATGAAGCTTGACACTAGTCATATTTGAGTAATAGCCTCGAATGTTGAAACCGATGGCTATTATCAAGTGAACTGCCTTCAGCGAGAACAAAAATTTGCTTGTTGAGACTTTGAGGTGTTCTTACACGAGTGCATTTGCGACCCACGAAGAGTCAGAGTGAGGCTTGGGATTGGTCTCAATTGAGTATAGCTGATTAAATTGAGGCTAATTGCTATTCTCAGTCGGACTGGTTTCACTTGACACCAAAAGATATTCTCCTTCCTGAGTCTTGAAAGTGATTTAACATGAGTACATTTGTAAGTCTCAACGCACTGGCATTCTCGTCTGGGAATGGCGTTCTCAGCATATTGCGAACATAGTGCTCGTTTTATGTAGTCTGATTTGAATAGGATAAATGAGAACGTCTGCTATTCTCAGAGAATATATATGTTTCTTATATTTATTATCAGTGTAGCCTTGAATATCGACCTCAACGGCCCTCCGCTGGCGCAGAAGCCTAGTGACGTCCGTTGCACGTTTTCACTCGATTCTTTCGATGCAACGCTCACAGTCAATGACCAAGGTTGCCGAAAAGAGAGAGGCTTGCCCCCCGCTCTCCGGTCTCACGCGATGATTTCGAAAGGTATTACGTCGGCTTAGTCTGCGAGAACAAGAGCATGTGACCACCTGGAGACTGAGTGATATCCTCTACGATGTGTGGAACAAGTGCCCGCACTGCACGAGTGTCGTCTCGTGGCTGAGGAAGAAGCGCCCGTACCGCAAGAGTATCCTCCCGTGGCTGAGGAAGAAGCGCTCGCACCACAAGAGTGTTATCCCGTGGCTGAGGAAGAAGCGCCCGTACCGCAAGAGTGTCATCCTGCGGGTGAAGAAGAAGCGTCCGTACCGCACGAGAGTTGTCCCGTGGCTTAGAAACACGCGCCCGTACCGCACGAGTGTTGTACCGTTGCTATGGAACAAGCGCCTGTGCCGCACAAGTGTTGTCCCGTTGCTATGGAACAAGCGCCTGTACCGCACGAGTGTCGTCCCTTTGCTGTGGAACACGGGCATGTACCGCAAGAATGTCGTCGCATGGCTCATTAGGTTGTTATGGGCGCTGAAGACCATGTAGTCGACGCGCCCTGAAACCCAAATAACTCAATCAATTAATCATTAGGTTGTTGAAAATGCGATTTTTTTTTGGCCACGTTTCCGACAAATATGTTCCAAGCTTGGGAGTCTTAGTAACAAACGGCATGCACAAACGGCTCTAAGTAATACTTCCCTTCCCAAAGAGTCCCATATTTCTCGCTGCATAGATGGATGGAAATCGCAGCTCTGGAATATGACTACACTCTTTGTTAGTAGGTACCAAATTATCAGCACTGTGTTCTAATGTCGGCATGAATGGTTTACACACCTAAAATTATTAACACCAGTCAGGCTTTATCTACAATATATTTACTTTATAAATGCTCATTTTAGTGTTCTTAAGTATTAAACGGAGTTTTACAAACGAATTCAGGTATATAAACAGTAAATATTTGCTTTTGTTGCGTTCACATTTCTAAACTAACCAACATACATAAAAATACCGAACTAGAATGAGTGTTGTACACAGATCCTGCTTTATCTACACACATAAAAATATTTATATGCTATTCGGTGTTTGTGCTCAGTCTCAAAACGAACCATTTAAGCGTGTTAACTTGCCCGTCCTTTCAAGTAGGTTCATGCGATTTTTAGCGTTCACTTACTCGGTAGTTGGCGTTCGCCTACCGATGCTGATGTTGATTTACCCGGTGATATATTGTATTTACCCGATGTTAATGTGTATTTGCCTTATAGTATCAACTATTTACCTGTGTTGATGTTTGTTTACACGGTCTCTGGTGTTCTTCTACGCTGAATTTAGTGTATGGCTACTCGGGATTGTGTTTAAAATATACCTGTCTAGTGTATTGCAACACAGTCTCAAACGAATCGATTCTGCGTGCTTTTTAACCCCATCCCACAGACGATCATGGCAGGATAAAAGTACACCGACAAAAAGTTACAAAAGCCGGCTCGTAACCGAAAAACTCGCCAAGATCCAAACAATTATTTACAACCGAACCAGCGGGTGCCCAATTACAATGATAAACTAATATAACCAGCATTTCATTCGGCATCACGTTGTATAAAGGTATACCTTGACGTACATCACAAATGAACACACCCAAGCAGCGCGGCAATACATGCCACTTGTGAAGCGTTCTTAAAATGCATTTGGTTGAAGCGTTATTGCAAAGCGTGTTTTTTCGATCAACTTTCTCAGCATGTGCATGGCATCAGCCATATCCATAAACCGCTACATCACAGCGCCGGCCGGATGAAGTGTCGAGACGAGGCATCTATCGAAACTAAATAAAAGATGTTTTGTTTCAATCACGTGAGAATGCACCACCGCATGAGCGCTGGACACATGAAGCATCGACAAAGACTCTTCCAAATAAACGCATAGGCAATACAAGGCAATACAAACGAAATATACTTATCTTCTGTTTCACACGTCAGACAGGCAAAAGTGCACAACCGCATGAGCATCCGTCACCGGTCAGCGTTTACTCACAGAGCTGTACTATCTCCTGCACCACTTTCACAACCTGGACAGACAGCTTCACACCATCGTCGATGTCGAGGACAACTTTTTGAAGAAAAACATTCCAAACCCCTTTGCCTTGCGTCCATACCTGACATTGAACGCGTGGGCAATGATGTACCCAATCCACATCCTCTACGTCCTCGTCCACTGCCATGATGACGGCTCAGTCCGCCACCAGCTGATAGCAGGCTCCTTTCTTAATGATACATTCGTTCCCAGCTGGTGTCTCAGTCATCAAAACTGTCCCCTTCCCGCCGAGAAGGTGCTACAGGTGAGTTAGTGCTTCAACTGAAACGGGAATAACACGAACATTAGTCATTCACATGTACGAAAATTTGGTATGTCAGGGCTACTTCTCACTTTTAACCAGCTCACGCACCTGTGGGCTGTGGCGGTACGGGGGGGGGGGGGCTGTCACCCTGAGCTGTTTGCCAGCGGTAGCTCTATAACGGTTCGCCGCATGAACGCGAAATTTAGTCCGGCTGCCCGGATTTTCTTGCCGATTCCAGAACAACAACTCAAAACACAAAAAGTCGAAGGACAAAATGTCGAATGAAGAACACTCTAACGGGATAAAAGTCGAATGAATAAATGTCAAAGTGATAAAAGTCGAATAGCCGAAAAAGACAAGAAGTCGAAGGAGAAAAGTCGATGGGATAAAAGTCAATTGGAAAAAAGTCAAACGGGCTAAAAGTCGAAGCGATAAGTCGAATGAACAAAAAGTCGAAAAGGTCGAAAGGAACTTGTCTTGCTAATTGTCACAAGCTAGACACCATCTACATGGGCTTCCAGACGTAGAAAGATTTTCAGCAAATCCTCCCAACGAGAGAACAGCCAAATTGTCACCACAGATAAACAGCAACTTTCCACGGGCCCTTTTCGATACGCCATCAGCCCGAAGACATACAGTACATGCATATACATACAGTGTATGCAGGTCATCAATCAGAAGCCTAAGAATGACTGACCACCCATACAGCTTCACGCACCGCGACAAACAAAGCACAATATTAATAATATGGTTAGCCTTGGATCTACACGCTATCGTGACATTCAGTAAGTAAAAATGGAAGGCTTCGATTATGTGCTGCGTGGCAGCACTACCGAGAGGTTTCACTACCTCGAAATTGTCGCAAGAGATGGAAATGTCCCGAACGACTTGTTCTCTTGGCTGGTGGGCACTACCATGAAATACGTCCGTGTACAGGCAACTGTTTTCGACAGCTCTCTCACCAAATATATGATTTTTGTTTTCAGTTGAGGAAGCTTTGTAATTTCTTTCAGCTGTTGAAGGATTGACACATACTGGTAGATATGACTTGGATGCCCAGCTCCACCGATCTGAACCGTTTCTGGTTCGACAAATGGTAACTCGTCTTCAACAAACTGTTTGAACTGAAGTTACTCTGAAACGTATTCAAAGCTCCAATGGTCGTCAAGGACTTGACATCACAACATGTTTGCCCAGATGCAATAACATTCACAGTTATACATTCGTAACTAGCTCTAACAATAATGTTTCCTACCTGATTTGGAACATCGGTATATAAAGATTCTGGTAGGTGATGATCACGCAGCAAATTGAGAAACGATGCAACTTTATACTGACGAGGACGGTCAACTTGATATTGATTCCCAAGAACGTTTCCCTGGTCATCTATAGCATGCAGGACGACATCATCACTTTGTAGCTGATCAGCTTGCTAAGTCATACAGTGATAAATTATTCGTGAAATATGGTAGAATATACCACTTTTTGAACACAGAATCGACATCACCCCCCCCAACGAAGTATCGACATCGTGCTTCGTGATGAATCTTTATGAATCCTTCATATCTAATTTCACACAGACTCTTGTTGATAGTATCATGCTTATTATCATCATTGCGGCTTGTGATGCACAAACATCTCTTAGACACAATTCCAGGTAAGAGGATCGATTACCTATGATATTATCTGTTATACAAATCAGTTAATAAGGATATGTATTTTGTATTGCTATTGCTAAAATAGTTATCCCCAAATTAAGCATTTTCAAACAAAGGAAAAAAGGTGTACGTATGAGTACGCTGTTGCATCAAAATTGTGACTGAAAAACGTATAACTTATGTTAGGCGACATTGTTTCTATGGCGAATTTTGCCATCATTCTTCACTTGTTTCAACATCTCATACCTGATGAAAAACCATTGCTTTAACACTGCAGTCACAGGTTCAACTTGAACCTAATGCTGAGTATCCCTTGATCATCTACAGCATTCAAATCTACATGATTAATTCTTGGTAGACCAACTTCATATTCAACATTATGCATAGATATAACATGACGACGCCAAGCCTGGATATTGATGTACTTCTTCTTACAAAATGGACAGATAAAGCAAAAATATGGGTCTTCTTTATGGCACTTTCCATGTTTCAGAAGAAAAAAATCCGGATTTTTCAATGGACAATTGGGGCAAGACAGAAGAAATTGTTTGGACCCTGGAAAAATGTGTACACATCAAACCATTGATGCATAGCACATGCAGAAACATGGGACCATGCAGAAACAGGTGTGAAGATACGTATTTGTACATTGTCTACTGTGCACTACATATTGATTCTTAGTAGGGTGGAGTTTAAAAATTAAAACTTCGAAAATGAAATCCGACGAGCTTGTTTTGGTGCACCGACATGCTTGATGCTAGGATAAGGTGTGTTCACTACGTTTAAATGTGGACTGCTATCCCAGACTGGACCTTTTCAAGTCCATGTTTCCCGGGCCGATTCATCCATGCTAGACAACAACATGACAATGAGATCATTATCACCATGACTAATCTAAAGCTGCGAAAACCCCCAAAAAACATCATATAGGATTACATCTAGCCATGTTGCTCACATTAGTATATACATATGAAATCCTTATCACCTAGAAGTATGGAACCAAAAACATATGCAGCACTGAAGCTAGCCATGGTATTCAGTTTCAGCTTCTCAGGTACAAAGGTGACCTAGGCCAGGCACTCACGTATTTACACAAACCTCGAATGCTGAAAATGATGTACACTGCTTTGATTGGGATGTGTTAGTGTCATTTTTCTCATCTTATGGTATATCGCTTATACGCTTAACCCAATAAGCTAGCGTGGCTCTCATTAAACCCTAGTAACACTTCATGGCTTTATAATCTTAATACAATTATTATTCTGCTTTATTGCTGTTGCAAATCTCACTTTTGAATGCTGCATAACATGGATATGCTTGACCTATCACCGAATGTCATCCATGGTCTTCTGTTTCAGCAATCAACATTCCAGACATCTTGGAAATACGTAAAGATTGATCATCAAATTGTCAAATGCACATGACAATTAATGGCTGTGGTGTTGAGATGGGCATCATAATTTGCATAAAATTATCATCATTAAGTTCCTTTTACAGTTTTGACGTTTTAAAGAAACAAATATCTGACTAGCAGACGAGTAGAAAGACCAGCATATATCGCAAGACCAGTCAAAAAGCCAGCCGGTTTTGACCTGGCTTTCTGATTGGGATTTTGGTCCTCGCATTAGTCACCTGTAATTTACATCATGCCAAAAAATGCATTTTTAGTACACTTTGCACACTGAAAGCATTCGCAGAAAATTTACATTTTCGGGGATTGGACCCCCCTTAATAAAATTCTTGCTGCACCATTGTGCACCTTATATGACGTCCGGTCCTTCTCGGTCAAAATGCAAATGTAAGGTATGCATCAGACTCTTCATGACCAGAGCGTTCATGAAAGTGTTTTGCATTGTATCCTAACTTATGTAAATCGTAAGGTAGAGGGCTTTCAAGAACACCATTCCAAATTGGCCTGGCGGAGGTGGATTTGTCGGCCGGCCCGGTGAGGGTTAGAATAGATTCTTTCCAGGCTGCGTAGTTTTTAGATTCGCGAACGAGTGGGTACATTGCACTTTACGTTATGCATTTCATTTTTGAGCTTTTTGTTTTGAGAAGGTCTTACTTGAACTCTTATCCATATTCGTTTAGGTGGAATTAGCAGGTGCCATTAAAACTGCATCCGTCATCCTTTTCCTGCTTTCAGATTCCACTATTTCCGCTTGCTGTGGACTCTATAACCTTAAGGGTACACGTTGCGACACGTTCTGTAAAATTGTGTACTTGTGTTCTCACAGCCGAAACTGCTACTCTTGATAAAAGCACGGTGGCGAAATACGCAAAGTAATATTAGAACTATATATATATTTTAGTTATAATGAGCATAGGGTAAAAATATCAAGTAATACCATCAAAGATGTATGAATTTCAAGGTCTGGAATAAAGAAACGCTTAGTAAACTTGACGTGTCTCTGCGATGTTTTCAGGATTTCACATAGGTACGTGCATCGCATCTGGATTTTCAGCTAGAATATACACCAATTTACATGGAGTTGGATTATTGTCAATACGGTTCGGTCGAATTTGACTGCATTAATCATCACAAGATGCGGCCGTTCCAGACACGGTTACATACGTGTCTCAGACTCCGGTGTACTATGCCAACTTGCAGAAATATATTGCAACCACAGCTGGGGTGGGCATACTTATGCCGGAATCCAGGGAATGCAGGCTGAGAAACCCAAGCTGAATCTCAACTGGTTCAATATCCAATCCTAGCCTGAAAAGGCGAAATAAAATTTACTTTTCAGTCTGTGAATGATGCGGACAAGTAGGTTAAATCTACCATAGTAATCATTCCAAAACGCTCTCGGGTAGATTTTCTTGAAATCGGAGTGTATCATACACGATCCTTATTCAACAAAATAACATCCCCCAGGATAAGCGCTCACGAAAAGCACTCAGGTTCTTACGAATGTTCCAGTTGTTATCGTTCCTCGATTCCATCCTGCCACGCAACGTGGCTACCGGTCGGGCAGTGGTGGCACCAGTGTCAACCAACACCAGGCAGTTCTTCATCACCAGAATCATCACCAACGTGGCTACCGGTCGGGTAGCGGTGGTGGTGGCACCAGTGTGAATCAACACCAGGCAGTTCTTCATCACCAGAATCATCACCAACGTGGCTACCGGTCGGGTAGTGGTGGCGCCAGTGTCAACCAACACCAGGCAGTTCTTCATCACCAGAATCGCTTGGTGAGACCTGAGGCCACAGGTCACCCCCACCCGCCGCGTGGCCGCCGACGAACACCAGGCAGTATACTTCATCACCTGAATCATCTGACGAGACCTGGGACCGCAGGCCACCCCCAGCCGCCGCGTGACTGCCGACCGCGACCTTGACGCTTGCTATAAAACCATGCCAACCGCTCTCTCCCACACCTGAGTCGCCGTCGACATCATGAAGCTGGCACTGTTTGCTACCCTTCTTCTGGCCTGTGTGCTGGTCGTGGCCGGCGGCTACGGCCAAAGTTACGCCCACTCGTACCCACACTACCCGAGCTACCCGCACCAACAACACGGCTACAAACAGTACCCATCCTACGGCTACCAACAGTACCCATCCTATGGCTACCAACAGTACCCACACCAGAACCAGTACCAGCAGAGCTACAACCGTTAGCCATACCCCAGCCAGAGCTACGGCAGCCACACTGGCTGACTGCCGTCAAGCGCACTTATATCGCCCAACAACATCGGCACAAACGGTGTGAGTATATTAAGCGGTGGATAGCGTGATGCGGAATGATACTGTGTTATAGGTGACTACAAGTCGTAGAGGTGTGTATCTGCCACACTATGTGAATGTGTGTGTGTGTGTGTGTGTGTGTGTGTGTGTGTGTGTGTGTGTGTGTGTGTGTGTGTGTGTGTGTGTGTAGATGTGTGTGAGGATGTGTATGTGTGTTTCTGTGTATTTGCCGTTCTTAAGCTATTAGAAGCACTGATATAATGTCATGGTAGTATCTAGTCCTGTCACTTGCATGATCAATTCCTCGATTAATCACTATTATTATCATCAGCTCGTATCGTCATCAAGTTTTCCAACGTCGAGACTTTAATATAATTTTACAGACAGAATAATGCAGACAGTTGCCGAGGTACCCAAATATGCTCATATTCCTCTCGTTTGAAAGTTGCCAATAAGCTAGAATGGAGCTAGGGTGTTGCGAATGGAGGAAGTAAAAAGTATTATTTGAATCAGCAATGGATTGAACACTAGCTTTGCATGTGTGACACCAGTTAGACGAATGCCAAACAACCTGGCTTGCCCACATAAATGCAATAAATAGCTGGCCGACGTAGTTCGATTTCCATTGACCATTCCATTTGCTTTGGCAAATTTGATACAACTTGACTCTATTACCCGTAATATGTCAGAAAGAGATTTGAAATACATCGACACTTGGTGTGTATCATAGGCATTCCATGCTTTGTGGCTGTTTCCCTAAATACTTCAAACGGTAATATATATTTAAGGCAATACAAGGTAATTGCATGGAACACCAATATACCAAACGAATATATTACGAATCCACACGCATGGATTTGGATCAAATATCACATATAAAACATTCAGTCGACTGGAAAGTACAGAGATACTACACCATGTGCCTCATAAGTATATCGGTGCTTTGATTGGGGTTCAGGTCACATTGACCAGGATCAAGCCGGGCTTGGTCATGACAGACCAGCCGGTTTGCCACCCATATTTCACTTGCTCAAAATTCATGCTGAAAAATCAATAGCGGCACATTGAATGATGCATTGTCTTTTTAGGAATTACATTGTGTGCTTTTTACCGTTCAACTTAATATATGGGAGGAAATTCCAAGAAGCGTGCCTCCAATGAATGTCATTAATTGACGCGTTTAGTCGAATTGATCATACTTTCAAATGTGAATTTTCGTCGCGACATTTTAGAGGCAATGTCGATGAAAATGTCTCGTTCGTTACGATATAGCCATTGGAAAGGCATAGATGAGAAGTTGTTGAAAGGCTAGGGAAACGTTAATTTCGAAAAGTGTTTCAATTGAAAAGTTATTATTAAGGTATATTTTCAGGAGGCATATTATGCGCCAGTTATCTCGCATGCTTGAGTTATGTGCATGTACTCCAATATTATGAAAGGTGAGGGTCTCGTGACTTAAATGCTTCATCGGTTGAGGCTAGGTGAAATTATCATAAAATGTGTATAAAACAGCATGGAGACACTTCACATATCAGAACACAAGGACAGACTATGGTGCGGCTGTTATTTCTTGATCGCTACGATTATATACATAGAGAAAGTTTGCTCATATCGCCGCCAATGATACTTCAGTGATTGAGGTTTGCCCCCAGTTGCTTTTCATGTACATATAAATGCTTTTCTACACTAATGAGTGTTCTATAAGCTGCTGCCACCTGCTCATAGCTTTCCGTGGGCATACGCGAATAGGGAGTACCATTAAATGAAATAGTCTTGTTGCTTATGCTGTACACATGACAACGTCAAGCAAGCATTTTTAACTGGCTTAATTCGAAAATAACATGAACTATGGAACCTCGATTGCTCAAACTATTGACAAGACCAATAATCAGACACTATTTCAAAGCCGATCTTTAATCAAACCTGCGTTGCTGAATATGGTTGAAATCACAAACGACCAAAATAATTATGAGTCCGTCCTGTTCTAAATCTTCTTGTTCATGATGTATAAACAAATAAAGAGATACATAGACCAATGCACATCAAAGCCACTCACACACATACATACGCACCTATACGTGTAAGGCGTGCAAAGCGAGGACTCTGACTCGTCACCGACTATCGAGGACCATGTGAAGGCACCAGCTGACAAGGTTCAGACTTGGCACGGTCGTAGTCGTGCATGTCCTGTCATGCACTGCCTATTTGGTTGTGGAGAAAAGCATCGTGGTTGGCCATCAGAGTGAAACTGAATACCGAGGACCGATGCGATAACCGAGGACCGATTTCGCACGGGCGCAACCAGGGGGACAACAGCGGGGGGTGTGCTCCTTTCCTCGCTCATAGCGTTTTTCAGCCGAAGGCGCCTCTCAGAGTAGAAAAGGCACCCCATGCAGAGAAAGGGCACCCCATCCGGAGAAATGGCGCGTCTCCAGAATACAAATATGGTAATATTAAAATTCCCTTCATCCGCCCTTGCCGGTGTGTAAGCTGTGCGAACGTGGTGTGAATACCGAGGACCGTGTGTGTAGGATTCTTACCATTCAGCACATATGAGGACCGCTTCACACATATCGACATCGTCTTCTCAGACGCCCTGCGCGGTACCGTCGTTTATCACAGCCACGACTAAATGATTATGAGTCTAGCGCGTGACATCAAATAGCAAGACATCAAGCAACGTGTATTCCCTGGGGACGTCCAATACTTCCCTTGGAACGTAGTTTCAGTACTTCGAAATCACGATCACGGAGCATCGTGAAATTTTTGTTTCAACATCATCTCCTGCCTAGTGCGACCGCAATTTGCTTCCTGAGGAGAATTGTCTGAAATACCAGGTGTCCTTCATTTGTCAGCTGCCACCCCAACTGCGCAGTAGCGGAGAGGAGCAATAATTTCCATCATGTACTATGTTTTTCAATCCATTCTTGACAGTCAAAGACCACACCCTAACCTAACCTAACCAAGCTCTGTGTCATCTAGTTTTACTGTAAGACATGCATTGATAAACATTACGTATGAAGAAAATATACGACCTTCAATATACCAAGAGGTGCTGAGTTGATACCAAAAGTAATGACAAGGTTATATTTTATTACTTAACGTTTCACGTAATGTCTAATGTCATGTCAATAACATTAGACATACAATGTATAATGCCTAATTTCTAATGTCATTTACACGTAATGTCTAAAACCCAGGAGCATCTAAGAACCACTCTTCGTTGTATTAAACAACGCATTGATCAAGCCCGAATGCGCCGGACACAATGTAAAAACATGCGATATGATACGATACGATACAGGTTCAACTTCCCTCACCCGTCCCCCACTTCACCTCGAAGCACGTTAAGCTCTACGTCAAGTTTGAAGGATTACCGAGCGCCTCCTGCTGGGCGCAGGGTAACTGACTGCACCAGTGCTGGTGGCCCACTCTACCGAAACCTCTCCTGCGGGGCTAAGTCCTCTTGCTGCGGGGTATTACAAAAATATACCAGGTAACGACAACGAAAGAAAAGTATACAGGAGTATGGAACTTAGGCAAATTTTACGATAAAATGAGAACCTTTTTGGACCATTGGAGTGATTTTTCCCGACGCCAACATGCTAAAATATGCTTTGCCCTGCTGAGTACCGTGGGAGCTGACTGGACCGGTGCTGAATGCATTCCTGACGATCCTTCCCTACTGAGTACCGTGGGAGCTGGCCAAACTGTGCTGGTGGCATCCCTGTCGAGCGGCCCTTGTTGACTACTGCGGAAGCTGACTGGACCGGTGCTGGTAGCGTCGCTGCCGAGCCTGAATACCGTGAATGACTGGACCGGTGCTGGTGGTGTCACTGCTGAGCCACCCCTACTGAGTACCGGTGGAGTGGACCGACCGACGTTATTGGCGTACGGACCGAACGGTTCCTACCGAGTACCGAGGAAGCTGACCAGACCGGTGCTGGTGGCATCCTTGCCGAGCGACGCATGCTGAGTTTGGGGGTGCTGACCGCGCGACGCTGGTGGCGTACTAGCAGAGCGGTCTCTACTGTGCACCATGGGGGCTGACTGGACCCGTGCTGGCATCCCTGTCGAGTACCGTGGGAGCTGATCCGAACGGTGCTGGCGGCGTGCGAGCCGAGTGGCTCCTAATGAGTACCGGGGGAGTTGACTGAACCGGTGCTGGGGTCGTTTCTGTCGAGCCGACACTACTAAGTACCGTGGGAGTTAATCGGACCGGTGCTGATGACGTCCCTGCCGAGTTGCTCTTACCGGGTACCGGGGAGCTGACAAGGCCGGTGCTGGTTGCGTCCCTGTCGAGCGGCCCCTGGTGGGTATCAGTACCATGGGAGTTGACCGGACTGCTGCTGGTGGCGTTTATGCCGAACGGTTCCTACTCAGTCGCGGGAAAGCTGAGCGGACCGGTGATGGTGGCGTGTCTGCCGAGCGGCTCCCGCTCAATACCGAGGAAACTGATCAGACCGGTGCTGGTGGCGTTCCTATCGAGTCGTCCTTACTGGGTACCAGGGGAACTGATCAGATCGTTGCTGGTGGTATCCCTGTCGAGAGGTTCCACTGTGTGCCGGGGGAACTGACCAGACCGGTGCTGGTTGCGTCCAAGTCGGGAGGTCCCTGCTGAGTACCGTAGAAGTTGACCGGACTGATGTTGGTTGCGTCCAAGCCGGGAGGCCCCTGTTGAGTACCGTGGAAGTTGACCGGACTGGTGCTGGCCGTGTCCGTGCCGATCGGCCTCTGCTGAGTACCGGGGTGAGCTGACTTCACGCGTGTTGATGGCGTCTCTGCTGAACCACCCCTACTGGGTACAGTGGGAGTTTATAGGACCGGTGCTGGTGACGTTCCTGGCGAGCCGCCGCCACTGAGTACCGTGGAAGCTGACCAGAACGGTGCTGGTGGTGTACGAGCCGAGCGGCTCCTACTGAATACCGTGGGAGCTAACTGGACCAGTGCTGGTGGCGTTTCTGTCGAGCCGCCACTTCTGGGTACTGGGGAAGATGACCGGACCGGTGCTGGTGGCGTCTCTGCTGAACGGCCCTTACTGAGTACCGGTGGAGCTGATCGGCGGAGGTTGGTGGCTATTGTCCAAGCGTTCTCCATGTGGGGCAGGGCCTGGTCATGCTGATGATGGTAGCGTCATATTATTTCTGTTGTACCGGAGGAGTGTATTTGTCATGTTGCGACGGTTCCAGATATCGAGCAAAACGCCGAGTTCCCGTGTAAACATCAATCTGTCTTTTGGGCATTTGAATCGTACTGCATGCCGATAACCGCTACGAGTAAAGATTCGTAATTGTGAATCAGGAAATCGGACCGGGTGTTGCCGAACTTCGGCTATATGTGCTGAATTTTCACTTATTCGTATTCTATTAACATTGCAATCCGTTTCATAAAAAGTCCGGTTCGAACAATCTTTCAAACAAAACTTGGCATTCTTGACGTTTTCAAACTGCATTTTCTTTGTCTTCCGGCGGTGGTCGCTTCATGATTACTAATACTAAGCTGAGGTTCGTCTATTTGTGTAGCCATTCAGTTAATTTTCAAATCCTAACCTTAAGGGTACACTTGTGTAGATATGAAAATCCCTCGCACGCTTTACTCACGATACATAAAAATATATATCACTACATAAAAATATCTCCCGATTTGTAGTTCCCTTTCAAGGTAAAATGAATAGCGATTCGAAACAAGATGTTCATTTGGACGTAATCAGGCATGACATCCTCCCGAAAGACATGTTTTACAAAACAAAATATACATTGCGTTATGAGGTTAGCATATAGTTTCGCGATAAGATCTCTAGGTAATCTCCTTATGCCTCATCAGGAAAGGCCATCTTAACATAGCGATCATAATGGTCATATGTTCACGATCATAATGGTCTTGAAAGTTCAATATTTGCAAGCGAAGATATGGGAGGCCCAACTTCGTCTCGGTACTATCAAAGAATAGTGAATACGTGGATTATAGATAATACTGTGAAAACAAAAGCTGTTTTAGAGAAAGTTGGAATCGGGTGTAAATCCAGTTATGTTGTGGTTTGTAGGTTTATGCCATGCCGTTGGGCCGATCAGTATTGGTCACCTACCGGTGTAACATAATGCTGCCTCAGGTGACGTCGAGTCCTCTCCGCTGGTGCCAATCCATTGCTGCTGACGTGACGAGCAATAGAGGGCCTACTGTTAGACTGTGGGCTACGCTAACGCAGAGAGTTGGGAATATCAGAACACAACAGTCGGGTTTGAGCTTGATCCAGATTAGTCAGGTCCTGCAACGAGCCGCCGCGCCGCCTCGTGACGCGGACCTTTGCGTTACATGCACGGTGTGATATGATAATGCAGGACCATTCAACTTATGGATGCGTTCGCTGCATGCGGCCGAGCGAGGTGGTGAAACTGCACGCTCAGGGGCGCAGCCAGAAGCCGGGCCGGAGGAAATTTCAGCACAAATCTTCGAGCTAAAAACGCATCAGATTTTCAACATCCGTAGGATCTGCTTGAGACAATATGCATTTTAAGAATTTTCTTAGACTTCGAGAAAATGTAATCTTAGTGCAAAATATAGGCAAGATCGGTTCCTAGAGGGGAGGGGGAGTGGCGGAATGACATCGAACACAGAACATCTTGATTCGTCATCTTGGACAATTATCGGCGTAACAATTCATTACTCCTCCCAACGTTGTCGCACATTAGTCTCTCCCTAGCTTCATTGCCCGCCACAGGGACGGACGTTTACCGGCTGGACTTCATGCAATAGGTGGCATAGCAACTACCGCTTACTTCTCGCTTAACACGCGCACTGGAGGGGGGAGCTGCGCCGAGCTGCCCGACGGAGCAGTCGGGCGGGCGGCCCGGTTTCGGTAACTGGAACAGGTAACTGACCTGATAAAGTGCTGTTATATAGGTGACCTGAGGTCAAATGTCGGGTCTAGCATCTGTATTGCATCATTAGTGATGTCTAAAACATATAGGTGACCTGAGGTCAAATGTCGGGTCTAGCATCTGTATTGCATCATTAGTGATGTCTAAAACATCATTGATGCCCATTTTGGAGCACTTAAGCACAATCACAGCGATACATAGCAATGACAAGCCAAGCCACGAAAAACAAGAAAATGTTGACAAATGTGACCTTATTTGACCTTGAAGATACTGACCTAAGGTCCTAAAATTTGCACATAATAGAGATCACTACCGTACCCTTCCACCCTGTTCATTTCGTTCCTCCAGCTTTAATAGGAGCCGAGATCTTAGGGGGCGGAATCCGCCCACCCCCCTCCAGTACGCGTAATTTTCAGAGGCCCTCCAGGGCGCGTGTTAACCTACCATTAACTGAATGGAGGGAGATATATTTTCTTTTGAGGACTGGGCATGCAATTGATGCACATTGGCATATAATTTTTTTTGGTCACGTTCGTAAGTTAGTTCATTTATGACTAGTTTAATGATTCATGAGACAGCAATTTATCATCACTTCATCTACCCATGAGCCAATACAGGATCAAGCCAGGTCAACAGCCAGAGTTAGTCTACACTCAACCCGGCCTTTACCGGGGAGGGTTGGGGGTTAAAAGATGCCCTGATGACTTGTCGAATATTTGCGATAGCTTGAAAACGCTTCAACATATCTGCGCGAAATTGTCAATAGCTCTCCAATGACCAATTCTACACCCATTGCCAAAGCAAAAACAGCAAGGTCATGAATGGTCAGGCGTGAGTAGCATCAGAGTGAAGTCATTTTGTTAATTTGAGGAAAAAACACATCGGTACACACAAATTATCATATAAACCGAAAGAATGATGTTTGACGTCGGTGAACGGCAATCCGAAGGCCAGTGGTAGGTACGTAACATGTGATGTCCTTGTATTGTTTTAATCTTGCACTTTGAAATTTTGGCATGCCCAATACAAAGTAATAGAAAAGAAATCCCAATAGTTTTACCATTAGATTCGAGCATGGAAACGAGCGCAAAAGAGGTAAATTTGCTGCTAGCACGTAGCTTAGCTGAACAAGTACCGAATTATATTAATGGTCAAATAAGTGTTATTCTAGTAAAGGTATGTGCTGACAATAAAGTTATCCCATAATTAACTCTTTTCGTTCCTTTCCATAGACGATAATTCATGTAACCTGGTTCTTAGGCTGTCCACCGAGATAAAGTGAAGGAAGCCTGATAATTGTTTGTTTTTCGTTAGGGGGCCATCCGGACCCGTACGACGCACCCAAATGACATTCTGGCTGTCACTTTGGAGTACAATTCTGGAAGAAATAATAGCTACCTTAGAATAAGAAGTGCTTTGTAGGTTGATAGAGTTCACGGCCATTCCGGGCGCCCGCAGTGCCCATGAACCTGTTTTAACTAAATAGGCACATATTGTTTGCACTTCATTTGCTGCTCGGCACATTAAACACTTACAGAGCATGGAAGGATATAGGGAAGGGGCAAAGGGGGCATGTGCCTCTATCCATAGAAATGTGGCGCCCCTCTGGCCGGAAAAGCGCCCTGTGCCTTGCAAAATACCTTAAGTGAGGCTTGAGAGCACTCGTGATACCCAATTAAATCTCAATACATTGCAACGCAAAGCGTAGACTTGACAAGAAACTGTGTCAGTTAAGCAAGCAAAACACAAGCCCCTCTCATAGCCAAGACTTGGATCGCATTGCACCGCAAACCGACACCAATACTAAGCTAGGTGAACAAAAACCGCTCCATGAAGCCGCTGGTGCCGCAATACAGGTAGAGTGCGCTACAAGCACCATATTCAGCACCAGCTTGGATGCAACCATTACAGACCAGGACGTCTGGGAGGCTGCCGTGTTCTCCTGCTGCAGCCTTATTTGTCTAACCGCTGAAGAATCATCTGGTAGCCCTGCTAATACTCTAGACTATGACAACTGTGGCAACCGCAAGGGAGGTGATGACGTGTGGTATGATGCCAAAATGTGTGATGCTTCTTCTATGTGCATAGGATGCATGAGCAGTGGCTCTGGTTATTGTCCCACCCAGCGCACTACACCACTTGCTCCAGAGCAACGACGTGATACGCTAACCTCTACACCGCCAGACACATTCATAGTTGATAGGTCTAATGATACAACTAAGTTGCTTAATCTCACAGGTCAAGCTATTCCAAATGATGTGTCTGCAATGCTGAGCAAAGGGCCCAATTTCGCTCTCACACGGGCCATTAATCGGCATGGAATAAGCCAGGTAGAAATAGGTTTGGAAAGGGGAGCTTTTGCACTACGTTGGAAGGAGGAACTGAACAATAAGCGTGGTCAACAACAGAACTCACAACCAACAAGGACCGATACATCTGCCACACAAAGCATCCACCACCAACAGTCCAACACTGACACTACTCAGGCAGCCAACCACAACGTACCACATTTAGCGCCCAGATTCAGTGATACCACTACTAGGATGGCACCACAAGTTGGTATTGTTGTTGAATCAGCACTTAGAGCATTAAATCGGAAAGTCATTAATATTTTCAAAAACCATCGTACCCAATGTCCGCCAAACCACTCACAGGACGAACTAAAGGCTCTCAAAAATTTGCGCAAAGACCCCAACATCATCGTAAAACGCTCCGATAAATGCAAAGGTTTTGTTCTCATGCCACGGGAATCTTATATAGAAAAGGCCTTAAAAATCACCTCACAATATGAACCCATAGGGAAGAACCCGACTAAACGTTTGGAAGCGACTACCAAGAAAATGATTATCGAAACCATGACAGGAAAGATCCCAGACAAAATTGTCAAAGCCATCAAACCAAATTCCTCCCGCACAGCAGAACTATATGGCCTCCCTAAAACCCACAAACCTGACGTGCCCCTTGGACCTATAGTTTCGGCATGTGGCGACCCTTTGGATAAACTGACTTGGTTCCTAGAGAAAATCGTTTCCCAGCTCCCCATCTTTGTACCAGCCCATCTAAAAGACACACTAGATTATCTTACTCAACTTCGTGAACAGTTCCCAAGCGTACTACCGCCAGGAGCTATTGCCTTCACAATAGATGTAGTGAATATTTACGGGAACATACCCACAGCAGAAGCTATTTCTGCTGCCATGAATCTTTTCAACACTCACCTTACAAAGATTGAAACGTTCGGACTAAATATCGATGATATCGAAAAATTGTTGACTCATTGCCTTCACAACTTCGTTCGATTTGGACAAAAATATTACCGGCAACAAAATGGCATAGCTATGGGTAGCCGTATCGCACCATCTTTAGCAGTGATCTTCATGAACGCCATCGAAACATTGCTACTGACCTCAACACCGCATCGACCAGCCATATACCTCAGATATATAGATGACATTTTCGGCATATGGACTTATGGCTCAGACTCTTTAAACACATTTTTTGCAGACATGAACCGCTTCCATTCCAGGCTAAAATATATCATAGAGAGAAGCGATCAGTCTACTAACGGCCAAATTTCCTTCCTCGACACACTTCTAACGGTCAACAGTGACCGGAGGACCTATACAACAAATTTTTTAAGCCGATGGCAGTCTACTAACGGCTAAATTTCCTTCCTCGACACACTTCTAACGGTCAACAGTGACCGGACCTATACAACATAACTTTTCATTAAACCGATGGCAGCTCCTATTATCCTCCCATACAAATCGGCTCACCCTATCCAAACTAAACGTTCTGTTCTGTATGCTCAATTGCTGAGAGCAATGCGGCTTAGTTCTGACAAGGCAGCCCAAAAAAGAGATATCGGAAAAATTGAAAGTCTGTTCCTATCCAATGGCTATCCTCATCGCATAATACAGAAAATAAAATTTCGAGTATTGGCACGCAATGCCAAATGCAGACCGCTCGCGACAAGTCAGCGCACACACGATACAAACGCTTCCAGCTCACATAGATCCACAGACACCACATACATCAGTTTACCATTTATCGATGATTCTCTAGCCAAAAAGGTAGCTACATCCATCACTAGGTCCACACTCTCAATGCGCGTAGCCTGGAAAAGCGGCGAGACACTTTCGGAAACCATGACTAAATTTGCCCTCGACCCTCCACCATGCCCTGCAGGCACTAGAGCGTGCCAATGCTGCCTGGCTGGTCTTAAATTAAGATAGATGTCACACCAAAAATGTGGTATACAAAATTACGTGTGAGCTTTGCACCTTAGGGACCGCACCCATAACCTATATTGGAGAAACCACACGCATGGTTACGGACAGATACATGGAACACATCAGAGACGCAAAGAACAAAACGAAAAGCACCCTTTTTGGAGGAGCATTTTGCCACAAATCACCCAGAAAGCACCATCACTCCAACAACGCTCAGCATCACAATCTTGCGGACTTGTAAAGACTTGGCAGAACTCAAAATTGCAGCATCCATTGAAATCAGGAACCAAAATTCCCCCCTAAACACAATGGTATCATCATGGACCCTTATAAAGCCAGTTCCCTATACAGCATGACACTGTACAGACGCCACCTGCACTCGCCGACTTCACCATGTATGCACCCACGTGTTCACTCACTCACTCACTCACACACTCGTTCATCCACACACGCGAACACTTCGAGAGCACTGACATATCACGGATTTGTGTATTAGAAAGGCATAGGGTAGGTGTATACCGAGGGTGTCTAGGGAAACGACGAACATTTTGCCTCTGTTAGTGTCGCATCACATGCAATTGTTATGTTGGATTTTAAATACTTGGACTGAGATGATGATTTCGTCAATATTGGTGGACGGCTTACTATATATAGCATGTGCGTAAAATGTCTCTGTATGTGTATTGTCTCCGATGAAGGGTCTCGCCCGAAATATATTAGACCGATTTTTGATCCTATTTTACTTAATAATATGAGCATTTGGTTACTTTTTGTAATCATCTTCAATTCAACTATGCTCAACACAGCTCTCCGCAACATTATCAACCATCAATTATCTAAACGTTTGACACAATAAGGTCAATTATCAGTAGGTTCAGGTTAGCTGAATAATTTACATGTAGGCGTAGGTTAGGTTACATCAGCGTACAGCACTTGCAATATACCTTCAATAGGGAGCTGAGGAAACAAGTGCTGCTGTAGGAGAAATAGATGTTCGGCAAGTCGGTTTAAGTACTGGGAGGCAATAAGGACTAGACACAAGTGATGTAGGAGTGAATGCAAGGACTCCCTGAAGAAATAAGTGCATATAAGTAATGCCAACTGTTCCAGTAAGTGTTGCCCCCTTTTATCATGGATGACGGTCAGTCGTGGAAGTAGATCGCTTCAGCTATGCCTCTAGGTAGGTGCTTACACATCAGAACGCTTACTCCTAATAAAGCAGTAGTACTTCCTATTCCGACCCTATGCTTACCCTGTTTATACAGTACTTGTTTTGCTTTATGTAGAACCTCTTGACACCGAAACCCACATTTCAAGCACTTATGTTTCCTACTGCATCAGCTATTTCCTCAGACCCTGTTGAAGTTTTATGAAATGTACCATAAATTAACCATGTCAAATCTCAACGTGCAGATCGCATCCTTCTGAACTCTTGGATAATTGATCGCATCTACCAAAATTTATTCCATATATCTCAGATCACTGAAAAAAAAACTTTGGGATAAAAGTATTGAAGAATACTGCTAGCCTAGGGTAAAAGTGCTCTGCACACTGGCGGATCCAAGGGGCGGACAAGGGAGCCATGCTCCTCCACCCAGGAGACCGATTTTTGCCGAGCGATTGCAGTCAGTGAAATATCATTTTCTTCAAGTCTAAGAACATTTTATGACATAAATATTGTCCTAAGCAGATCCGACGACTATTCCCGGTTCAAATCCGATGATTGTTGCGAAACTGGAGAAACGTTTTTGAGTTTGGCCACAAAGCCAGGCTTTTGGGTCCACCTCTGGCTTTGCATGTGATTAAAGTGAAATATTATGTCATCAGTGAAATCTTAGTGACAAAAATATGCGCATCAAGTTAGATTAAGTGCTCTTTAAGTGAAAAAAATGTGCTTATTATCACTGTACCCCAAAATGTTTTGTGGGGTGGATTTACTGATCAGAGCCAGGCATGGAAATGAAACCAGGTCATTAGCCTTATCACAGCAGAAACCATAGTACGTTTAAATTATGTTAGTATGTTATAGTATGTAGTATGTTAGTACATAGGTTAAAAGTTGGTGAACTAATGCAAAGAGTTGATTCCATAAATTCGAAACTGAAGCCAAAGCTGAGAGTGCAAAAGCTACAAAGTCTAAGTTGGTCGTAGGAAAACGAAAACAAACCTTAGGCATTGACCCATTTTTTGGGGTGAGGTAGGGGTGAAAATCCGAGGCAGAAACCATCATCATTGGTGATCATGGTGAGGGGGGGTCATGCTCCCCCATCAAAAACCACTAGTTACCTGGATTGAATTTGTCTTGAAATTGAAAACGAAATCGTCTGAAAGTTGTAATTTTAAGTGGTAATGTTCACATAAGCATGTTTTAACACTTTGCATCGTTATTTTTGTGCTTCTTCAAACTCGGCACCTTATCCATGAAGACATTTTGCCGGTAGTCGCCCCAAACGAAATCCTAAATCCTGGCCCTACCAGTGGGTTGTGAGGTATGTCCATACTTAGATTTGTAGGTACCAACTTGCTTTGCATGTGCAGTATGTTTCCACATATTCCAAAGTGCGAAGCTGTAGATTATATTGATATGACAGGCATGATATCTGACTTCAGCCCATAATGGGAAGAATACATTCAATGCAACAAACAACTCAGAGTCAACTGACTCACTTGCATGTTCTTATGAAATTAAGCCTTCAGTGCATGCGTTGATATCCAGCCTTTAATGTACTTTCCTATCAGCTACCAATTTGGAAATAGTAAGCAGATTGCCAGCACATCTTTTTATTGGATAAGCAGTTCAATTAGTTTTGAAACACTTGTATATCAGCACTTACTTTAATCATCCAGCATTATAAACAGCTGCAAAGCACTTCTTATACAAGGAAGCAGCTTTCTTCCATTATTGTGTTCCAAAGTGGCACAACCAGAATTCCATTTGCGGGATGTCAAACAGGTCAGGACGGGCTCCTCCCATATTGGGCTCCCCAAAAACAAAGGCAAATTCATCCGATTCGACTCATTGCATCTCAGTGGGCAGCCTGTGAATAAGTTTCTATGACTTGTCATCTATGGAAAGGAGCGTAAAGTCAATAATGTGGTAAATTGGTTTGCAGGACATATCTTAACTAGAAGAGCACCTGCCATCACTTAATATGCAATCCTACTTGTTGGCACATATTTTACTGACACTGCAACCTTAAGCACTGCCAGAGCACTTTTATAGCAGGATGGTGTGGCTCACCATCGATTCTTCATATCATCAAGCCCATGTGATAATATATCAGTAGATTGAAGTTTGCTCGATAATTTACATTCCTTGGCTATTGCACATGCTTAATAATTTATATGCACCATTTGCTTCAAAGGCCAAGGCGAAGTCGCATTATGGTGGTTTCAGGTGTTCATGAGACAAGTTATACACACATTTTACCTCCATAAAACAAACATAGAGGGTAGGATAATTGAGGTTATATCCGGTTAGGCTACTTAAGTGGGAACGTCTATAAGCACTTTAATTCTTCCATTTTTTCTTACGAAGAAAGTTAGGCTGGTTGACGTTATCTTATGATGTGTGTTTTCAAATGTACCTTTTGAAATTTTTGGTTGATTATTTATAATCTAAAGAATGGGTTACCAACTGCTTGCAAGCCGAAAGGTAAGCATTTCCGACAGAAATGTGTGGTCACATTGTCTTAGTCACGTTTATTACTATGGTATTCAAACATTTCCCAAAAATCTGACCAACACATTGAAGCACAAATTTACGAGAACCACGGACGTTTAGCTTTCCAGATTTAAAAAATAGAGCTTGTAACTTTTAAAGTAACGAATCCAGCCAGCAGATACACACACGAAGTTGAATCCAGAGGCAGAAAGCCACAACGCCGGGGACAGAACAGCAACGGACAAAATCCAAACCCAAGTATAAAGCTCAAGTCAATGTAAAAAATAATGGCTTCATGAAGCCAAAGATAGCTTCGTCCAAATTCTGATCTGGGCCATATGCTAAGCAGAATCTTTGGAGTGCACTGGCAGATCTAGGGGACACGGGGAGATGCCAAATATTCAAAACCATAAAGCCCTGCCCTGACTCCACCACCCAAAATGGTACATTATGTCTGGTGATCACAGCATAGGCTGGATCAAGGGTGGAAAAGTTGTATTTATGTACTTACTGTTGTCACACAACTTAGAAGCGTGCTCCAATTAACATGGTAACTGTGGTGGGAATTTATCTTCGTGATCCATATTCCATACTTTGGAAGGAAATATTTCTGACCTCAATGAAACATCATTTTCCTGATGCTATTCTGTCGTCGGCTCAGTTTTTGTGTGGAACCGCCAGGATGGATTGAATCCGGATGCTCCATGGATTCCTGAAATAAAACATGGGCCTCTCTGGAAGCACTTGTGGACCGAGCCAGTCGATTTACAGGGTGACTTTTGAAAATCATTAAAAAAAATCCCCAAAATTCCTGCAATCATGGGAGCCGTACACAAGCTTCGGAAGGACGTTGTTGAGGAGGGATCGAACCACAGTCGCATTAGTAGAGAATAGTTCCTTCGGTAGGGGGAGGAGGGGGACGGCTGGGAAAAATACATATTCGTCCCCCACTCTGCCTTTGTTGGGGCATGGCCGGAATGGCCCCATGGGTGCGCCATGTCTGGGAGTATTTTACGGTACGTAAAAATCAATATAAATGACACGAAATGAACCCGAGGGGATATTGAAGCCCAAAGCCGATTTCCACCACACTAGGTTGATTTTCCATTCTTGCCAGTGAGAGAACATTTCTAGGAGCTGGCCCGATAGAGCAAACTTCTCCATCATTATTCAGGACAGAATACATGGAGGAAGTTGAGATATTCACATTGGTTGGGGGCCCACTGAATGGTGTTCTATGCTAAACGGTGGCATTATATGGGAGGGGAGCATGTCAGCTTTGATAGGCGCCATCCCCAGATGTATACAAAGCACGCATATGACCGGCTCCCCTGGCTGGAATCCGGGGAGTTTCCACCCATGCCCCCAATTAAATCATTTCAAATATGCCCTGTTTTGAAACCGATTCTTTCAATGCACTGCCATTGGCCTTATGCTAAATTTAAGAATCATTTGTGGTTCCAATCCTACGCAACATAAATGCACCGGACATTCCACGAGTGGATCCTATCATTTCCATGGCAAATCTAACTTGGCGCACGTAACTTTGGACGCAAAGCTATCTCAAACTGGCAATGCTCTTCCTCTATATATTGTTTAGAGACTAGAACACAATTTTTTAGAAAAAGACTCACCAAAAATTGTTCGTATCCAGCAGTCAGGACTCAGCACCACCTGAGACAGCACAACAGACCCACCCACAATGCAGTTCCAAATATTTCGTCAGCTGGTGATAGTGCTGCAAGATACGTAGCAATATATTATCTACCAAATGTAAAGTAAGTTGTTGTACAATAATATAGAGCGAAAATAGATCTATAATTCATTTAATTTTTATCCACGTACTCAATTCTACATCTTTCCGCAACCGCATCAACGCAGATATATAAAACAAACCTCCCACCACTATTGAGTGAGTGCAGGAGATTCCGTCGGTTTTTTATCACACACGTTAGACGCGGCGATTCGCTAACACACCTTTACACTCCTCACACACAAAACCACATGTTTCGTGAAAATGTAGGACCATCATGAAACTTCGTCACGTGACTTGGACGACGATAAGAATCACCTCTAATTGATGAAAAATAGCGAGGACCGAAAACGGTCCTATGTATTCACCCCCGGTCCTCGGTAGTCCGGGTGTACTCAAATTTGGTCCTCGTTTTTCACGCCTTACAAGTGCACACACACACACACACACACACACGCATGGGTGTTGCTTTGTCTATTTGTGATGGGGCAAGTTCCCCTCAATGTTAGCTTTGCCTGCCCCCAATAATTTCAACATTTAGCATGGGACCCTATGAAGTGCGTGCCCCAATCCATTTGGGCACGCCCCTTGCTCCATGTATTGTTCCCCCAATAATTTCTAGAAAGTAACGGCCCTGCATACATGATTAGCAAATTATCCTCCAGCCATACTTGCCGACTTCAATGCGTAGTAAACCTGACGTGCGACGTAATTAACAATTAGCATGCGTGCCCTGTTACACCTGCTAGCTGATCATTAATTCATGTCTAGTAGAATGGAGCTTCTGTTGGATGCTCTCGAGCTGAACCTTTGTGCTCACGTGTTACCATACCGCCGACTAAGTATAACATTATCGTGTTTCCAGAAACTGTCCGAATGAGAGGCTAGAGGAGAGCCGTATTTGGGCCGTCGCGAGCCGAATGCCCTATGCCGGAAGACACGCCCACGCCATCCGACGGGGAGCCGAACGAACCAGGACTGTTATGAGATGATGAGATGCATTGAATTCACTGCCCATCTGCCGATGCATAATAACCAGGGGTGGAACTTCTCCAAAACGATTGGGAGGGGCCAATGATTGAAGGCAGTGGGAGGACTTGCGTCGGCTGGCTGGGCCCACTCCAGGGTGTGCCATGACAAAGCACAAAATTATTGGGAGGGTTCATACCAGCCTTGAGGAGGAAGGGCGTCTTGAGCACCCCCAAAAGTAAATTAAGTTCCACCCCTGATAATAACCTGATTACAGAAAGTCGATGCAGACTGAATGATTTCATTCCGATACAAGTGATCGCTTTTGAAATATAGGGTAACGAAAATCGGGTCGTGCATTTCATGCACACAATCCAGTTTTTGTGCTTGCTGCAATTTCCGCTTATTTATCACTGGTTCAACTTTAGAAGAGAAAAGCATTGTTTTTGTAGGCAACGAGTACCTTTTAAACACATGATGAAAGTCAATGAAGAAGAACAGCTTTAAATAAATACCTCGTATTATGTGCATTTCACTTAACATCCGGTTTAAATTAGAATGTAGGTGCAGATTAAGCTGGGCTTGGGTGGGACCAGGCAATGCATACAGCGCCCGATTTCGATAGCATTGCTTTCAAGGACACTTTCGGCGTACCAACTTTACGTTGAATTGTTTTCACCGCGACTTGCTTCATCCTAAAAACTGATCAATGCCGGCTTGGAGGGACCGAGCTGGGTCAGACTTAGCGTGCTGTTGAAGTGCTATGGCTGGCCGTGGCTGGCTATGTCACCAATCACATGCTGCTGAAGGGTTATGGCTGACTTGGCTGGCTATGTTACCAATCATGTGCTGTTGAAGGGGCATAGCTAGCTGGGGCGGGCCATGTCACCAATAACATGCTGTTGCCTGTTCACGGGCTATGGCTGGCTGGGACTGGCTATGTCACCAAAAGCGCGTACTAACGAATACAAGTGAAACGCCATTCGGTAGCTCTCGAAATATTAAATTTGAAAAGTCCGGTTAAGTCTATTACCGAATTATGTTCCAGGGTAGGATTTGACGTGGCTGGTCATTGGGAGCACGGACTGTGCCGCTTTGCAGTTATAATTGGTAGGTTATACTGCGCCACTTCAACTTTAGGCCTTCCGTCACAGCCTGCCTGGATGACGACCATGGGCCAGTGTGCAAAGGCAGAAAGTCGCGTTTGCGGTCATCACGTGATAATTTGCTCTGCAGCCATGAAAGGAGAGATACTGGTCTATGTTGTTCCTACCTTGCATGCCTCAGTCGGACACACAACATTTGGCCGTTCAGTGAGTAGGCTATACTGGACTCCTGTAGACAAGGAATGATAATTTATTACTATGGATTTTGGACTTCCGCGGACGCAGTGTCCTGAACTTGTGAAATATGAGTGGTGAGTACACTTAATGACAATTGTTCTTGACATCAGTTTTTTTCCCTCTTTTTTAACGTTATTAAGTGCTATTTTTGCTTTTTGCTACAGGCTATTAGAGTTGCATGTTTAAAAGCGTGCATGGCTGGCGGCAACAACACTGCCGACTGGCAAAGGCAGCAGGTACACTACTGACATCATCATCAAGTAATCAACAAAGCAGCAGAACACTACTGACATCATCATCAAACAATCAACAAAGGCAGCAGATTCACCACTGACATCATGAAACAATCAAGACTACCGACTGGCCGACTGCAGATACACTACTGACATCATCATCAAACAATCAACACTGCCGACTGGTAAAGGCAGCATATACACTACTAACATCATCATCAAATAATCAGCACTGCCGACTGGGAAAGGTAGCATATATACTACTGACATCATCATCAAACAATCAACAAAGGCAGCGGATACACTACTGACATCATCATCAAACAATCAACACTGCCGGCTGGTAAAGGCAGCAGATACACTACTAACATCACATCAAACAATCAACACTGCCGACTGGCCGAAAGCAGATACACTACTGACACCATCATCACACAATCAACAAAGGTAGCAGATATACAACTGACATCATCATCAAACAATCAACACTGCCGCCTGGTAAAGGCGCGATACACTACTGACATCATCAAGCAATCAACACTGCCGATTGGTAAGGCAGCGATACATCTGATTATCATCAAACAATTAACAAAGGCAGCAGATGGCCTATTGACAACATCATCAAACAATCAACACTGCCGCCTGGTAAAGGCAGCAGATACACTACTGACAGCATTATCAAACAATCAACACTTCCGGCTGGTAAAGGCAGCAGGTACAGTACTGGTATAGTCATCAGACAATCAACACTGCCGACTGGTAAAGGCAGCAGGTACAATGCTGACAGCATTATCAAACAATTAACATTGCCGACTGGTAAAGGCCGCAGATGCACTACTGACATGATCATCAAACAATCAACACTGCCGACTGGTAAAAGCAGCAGTTACAATACTGACATGATCATCAGTCAACCCTATCGACTGGTGAAGGCAGCAGATACACGACTGACACCATCATCAAGCAATTAACACTGTCGCCGCAAACAATGAACACTGCCGACTGGTCAAGATAACAGGTACAATACTGACATCATCATCAAACAATGAACGAAGGTCGTGGAAATGAGCTGATCAAAATGCAGTATCCATATACATTTGATATTTTCTTGCTATCTTCGCGGGTGTGACCCTTTTTGGGGTCTTGATTAATTAAATTGGGTCTGACTGCCTCTGAGTGTTGGTCGATTCCTATATATGGACGATTTCACAATATGGTCGAGTGCCTCACGAACACCGCCGATGCACAGACAGCTGTAGCTAGCCGTCAGACGTCTGGAGAGCTGGGGCGGTAAGAACGGTTTCCGCTTTTCTACGGCAAAGACGGTCGCCCATCACTTCCGTCGCCGTCGCCTCCGCCCAACATGGAGGTTTTGCTCCACGGGGAGAAGATACCGGTCCAGTCGGTAGTCCGGTTTCTGGCGGTGCAGTTTGATACATGTTTGACGTCCCGACATCATCTCAAAACGTTGCGAGAAAGATGTGTTAAAACCCTGAACATCTTAGAGTGTCTGGCTCGAATGTCTTATGGAGCAGACCGGGCAACGCTGCTCAAGCTATATCGATCGCTCGTCCACTCAAAACTTGACTATGCGTGTTTTGTTTACGATGGAGCCTGTTTGACCAGCAAACGTACCCTGAACGCAGTTCACCACTAAGCGCTTCGCATTATTACTGGAGCTTTGCGTACATCTCCAACGGCTAGTCTCCTGGCGGAGGCCCATGAGCTTCCACTCTCTATCTCTCTCTCTCTCTCTCTCTCTCTCTCTGCGCTGCGAGCAGCCTGGGATGCGATACGCCTGTAAACTGTGACAATATCCGGGTCACCCATTTACACCTATGTGCTCTCGCACCGTGTACCGGCGCTGCTTCCCGACGACCGCCCAATGAGTGCCATAAAGTACTGTGTACAAATGCAACGACTTCCATGAACGCGATGTACGACTTCGCAGTGTTCGGAGGACTGGCTTCCCCGTGATCCCTCCCTGGGAACTGATCACACCTGAAGTGGATATATCTCTCGCCATCACGACGAAAGCCGATACAATCTCTCATGAATTTCGAGCACTTGCTATGGAGTACATTGAATATTACCCAGGATTTACTGCTACATACACCGATTGATCCAGAACTGAGGCCGATGTCGGTAGCACTTTTGTTACCGGTACTGTTACAAGGTGTTTCTCACTTCCAGTACATGCGTCTGTATATTTATATTCTTTCGTGCTTATTGGCATCCTGAAAGCTCTGTGCTTCATTGAAGTATCCGACGACCTAATACACCTTATTGTGACGGACTCCTCAGACCTCAAGTAGCCTTTTGGCGATGAGGACGCTTGGCCCATCTAATCTCGTTTTATGAGATGTTTTATATCGACTTACCGCTGTGCAACGGGCAGGTAAAAGAGTGGTGTTGTGTTGGATTCCGAGCCACGTGGGCATCTCCGGGAACGACCTAGCTGATGCTGCTGCAAAACGTGCGTCGCAAACTCCTTGCACGCGATCCATACCCTGCCCTGCCCGGGACCACTTCCGAACGATCTCCACGTGTGTCCATGCTAAATGGCGAGCTTTCTGGAACGCACTCTCTGATAATAAGCCTTGCCTTGAATATAAGGCAAGAAATAATCTGATACTAAAAGTTATTAAGCCTTGCCTTGACATATGTAGTTCGTGCTCGCCCAGGAATAGACGAGACGAAGTAGCGCTGAATGTGAATAACGTTGTTTACGACGCAAGATAAGAAGTACTTGGTTCGGTGTGGAACCGAGATATACTGGTTCGTACTTACCAGAAAAGCACTAGTTTTATGGTATTATTATAGTAGGGAATCGTATGCAAGAGTTAGTAGATAAATGAGCGAAGGCAATAATGACGACGGTGACACAATTATGCTTTTGGTTTCTATCGTTCACATTTGTGTGGATGGTAGGAGGTTCCCAATTTCTTGGGTGGTTTCCTCTATTCATTAGCTATTTTGTGGCTTTGAGGAGTTGACAAGAAGTGTGAAATATGGCCGTTGAAGTACGGAGGTCTTGGTTGGTTATATATTAGTAGACTAGAGTTGTTTTGTTCTTGATCTGGATCACCTACGCGTGTGTAGGTGCAGTGGTACATACATGGATGTGGACATCTCTGGTGGAGCAAGGATTCATTTTTTTACCACCGCACCACGGCAATGAATGAGCGAGAACCAAACAGGGCAAGGAACACGGTGTTGTGGGAGTATATTGTTCCTTAGTGGACGGAAGAGGAGTGGATCGAAAACTTCAGGGTAAGGGGACAGCATTTCTGGCAGGTTTGTCCATGTGTATGAGTGTTTTTTTTCATTTCAAGTCCTAGAGATATGAAGTTATTTGGATTAATTAATAAGAGCCAACAAGGGTCCATCTGAGTTAAACCTGTAAAGGGAAGATACAATAAGATGGATGCTCTGGTTACACACCATGCATATTGTGTGCAATGCCAGAGGTTATGCATGTGCATTGGCATGGTGTTAAAATAATATATATATAAATGTATATATATATATATATATATATATATATATATATATATATATATATATATATATTTATATATATATATATATCTATATATATATATATATATATATATATATATATATATATATATATATATATATATATATATATATATATATATATATATATGTATATATATATAAATGTATATATATATACATGTATATATAAATATATATATATATATATATATATATATATATATATATATATATATATATCTATATATATATATATATATATATATATATATATATATATATATATATATATATATATATATATATATATATATATATATATATATATATATATATATATGTATATGTATGCATATATACATGTATATATATATATATATATATATATATATATATATAATTGACCTATATAAGAACTACTTGATATATAACAGACTACTCCCATTGGCGCGGTACCCGATCGGCCGTTCCTATCTCGCGACACTAGCGCCGCCAAGCGGAGAGTGGCATGAGTTAGCTCCGTAATGCTATTCCTATGGCGGACGGCCGATGTTTGAAGGTGCTCGACTAGAAAATGATCTCAGCCAGGGTCTTGAAACTTTCTGAGCTATTAAAGACATGAATTTGGTGCAATCCGGAACAAAAATATTAGCTCTGAGGGCACGAGAAGCGGCATAATAGACCGATCCGGGAAACCCTACTTGTTTATTTTGCGTGAAAGCCGTATTGCTTTGCTAACGGCAAATGGGGAAAATATTCAGGGGTTATTAATTAAATAAAGAGATGACTGACACAATGTCTTTGAAGATTACTGGCCTAGGTAAAAAACAATTATGCTTAAACATTGTGTTCATGATACACAGATGAAGGAGCAGGATAAGGTCAGATAATTTTACACAGGGCTTCAGACTTCAGACATCGAGGGTCCATTGATTGATCATCAAGCCTCAATATGTGGACTATATAATTTTGAAATTAAATCTTTCACATGGAAAAGACAAGTGTTCAGGAATTTATAACTGTTTAGAGACATGGCTCCTTCCTTCCACACATTCCAAAACCCAGAATTAAATTTTTATAGCTGAACCTAACAGGCAATGATAGCATAAAATGCCTAGTTGATACCAGTAAGATCCAATGGATATCTCAACAATAAAATTATATACCAAATATCACCAGCTACGCATAAAATACAAGCACTGTTGTCAAACAACTTCATGTCCATCCTGGATGTTATGAAAGTCACAGGTTGACAATTATGGCACAGAAACATACTTCAAATCATCACATTAAAGCATAATTAAGCACGCAAAAAACCAGCCTGTGGAAGGATAATTGATCTCCATGTCTTGGCGGATCACCATGCCTCTCCCTGCACCCGATTGCAGAACAAGACTTGGTCATCTTGAATGAATGACGAAGCAACAAACCCTAGCGTATAGGAATTTCAATGGTAAGGGTTCGCCGCAGAAATGCGCTTGCCACTCTACAGCGTTGCCGGGTAGCACGTTCTGAAGAGTATATATATATATATATATATATATATATATATATATATATATATATATATATATATATATATATACATGTATATATATATATACATATGTATGTATATATATATATATATATATACATATGTATGTATAAGTATATATAGTTACATATATATATACATATATACATATATATATATATATATATATATATATATATATATATATATATATATATATATGCATCTATATATATATATATCTATATATCTCTACATTGAAGAGGGGGTAATTGTAAGGTGTTTACCAATTGCAAAAATGAACAAGCTATACTTATTAAAATGGTTCCTTTCTATGAAAATCCTCTAACCACTCACGAATAGCAACTTTACAACATAATTATGTTGTTGTTGTGTGCCATATTTCAAACACGAAAATGTGGTTGTGCAGGATTACTTCACTGTAGTTGTTGTGGCACAAGTTATTAGTAGCACTAAAAATACAGGTGTAATTGCAAGAAAATTATCTGAGGTCACTTCCTTATGGTTTTCTTATGCTGACTGCCCTCGGAAGCCTGAAAATGGTGCCTGTAGACTTTGCTAGCTCCATAAACAAAGAATTGGTGGAACTATGTGATCCTAAATGATCTACCATGGTCGATGCACCCTAACCCCCTTAACAAACTATGTGATCTGACATTCATATTTTGGTAGAGAAAGGTCCATTGCTTATGAATACTGTCATCTTTTTGTTATTTACATGCTGAACGTGACATGTCCAAAGGTAGGTGTTTGGAAATGGAACATGTTTGATACCCTGCTTCACCTCAGGTGGGTATGGTAATCTTCAAGTATTACCCACACTTTATTTATATCAACAATGTACCCAAGTCACAGACAGCTGAGAGCAATAAACTGAGGATAGGAGCTTTGTATCGATCAGGAACCTTGCCACTTTCTCAGCAACTGAGCTCGATAAGGTGATTTGCAAGGAAATCAGTATAAATTTTCGGGGGAAATGCCTTATTCTTGGTGACTAATCCTAAAAAGGATTAGTCACGTGTTGTTGTTGGTTCCCCATCATGTAAAATGTTTAGGAAATGCCTTGAAGAGGACCTGTTCTTACACCAGTTTGTAACGGAACCAACGAGGCAGGGCTCATTCCTGGACCTTGTCTTCTCAGATTTAAGTGATTTAGTTCAAGACTTGACTGTAGGAGAAACTCTGGGAAAAGTAACCATAACATAATTCAAGGCATAAGTAGCAGCACAATCAAGGATAGTTTTGGCAAAGGTTCCAAATTTTAACAGGGGCAGACTGACTGTATGAGAGCGGCTTTAAGTACCATAGAACGAGAAGAAGAATTCACCAATTTAAATGCTCCTCCTCATATGCCAGGTATCCTCATATCCTCACATCCTCATATGCCAGGTTGCTTATACCATTAACCATTTGTGTTGCCCCCTGTTGTACTCTCTCTAAAATCCAACAATCTTTTTTCATAACTAGGGGACCAGGCATGGACAC